>CBVK0101733528.1:0-10810 GCA_900067695.1 Picea abies | reverse complement strand
ATGCCCCAATTAAGGGGTAATGAGCCAATATTAGGGCTTAACAAATAGTTGCCTTATTTTAGTGTTGGGTGAAGGTACAACACAATGGAGGCTTCCCTTGTGACCTCAAGGGATCCTATAGCAAGTTGGAGGAAAGTCTATGGCCCCCTGTCTTGGTCACTCAATGAGATAGGCTAGGTCTATGAAAATAGAAAGGGTGGGATTGGTTATACAAAATGATTAGTTGACGTGTGTGAAACAAGAAGTATTCTAACACATATAATAGTCATTTATAAAGTCAAATCAACTACAAATCACCTATATAGAATAGATATCAAGTAAAAATTATTATTGTTGTAAAATTGCAGAAGTACACAACTATTTATCAGAAAAATGTATTTTGCAACATCAAAAAGAAATCATCCTAGAAAAAATAGTAGTTATCTCTTCAAATTAATCCCTCAATGAGTAGATCAACATCCAACCATGAAACAATATTTCTGAGCTAATTTTACCTCAATATTAAATAATTTATCAACAATTAGTCAAGCCCTAATGGTTGTACCAAACCTTTTATAAAAACAACAATAAATATACGTAGTTTTCCAAGCATCGAGTTAGAATTAGTGAATAAATGAGGTTAAACAATTAGTTATCAAATTGTTTTGAGAGAGAGAGAGAGAGAGAGAGAGAGAGAGAGAGAGAGTTTAAGCTTAGCTAGGGTTTTGATCATCACTTGCAAACATAGAGACCAGTGTCGTTTTCTTCTTCTTTGGGAAAATGGAATCAATGCAACACATCAAGGAGGATAGATGCAAGATAATATTGAATGTTTGAAGGCCTAGGGTTATCCCCTCATAAACCTAGGTTCAAAACTTCTAGGGAAGAAATCATAGGGTTTATCCTCTCACAAACCCTAGGTGTCATCCCATTTCCTTTCTAGCATCTAGCAAGGATAATGGATGGAGTAGGATAAAACCTAAATTGTATCCCCTTATAAACCCTAGCCTTTCAACCTCAAAGAGAAGGTTAGGGGGATGTGCTCTCACAATCCCTAACCCTATCTTTGTATGCTTCAACAAAAGTTAGGGTAGATGCAATAAGGGAAGGGGATAAATACTCTTAATCCTTCCTTAGGGTTTCACAATTATTCAAGGAAAACAATGATAACATGCAACTATTGTTAGGATATTTAGACACTTAGGAGTTATTTAAGATCTACTTGGTCTAATGTGTCATTAGGTAAAAGTGCGTTTCTTAGTGTGTTTCTTTAGTATGCATTAGTATGCATTTGTAGTTAGGAAATCTAACAGTCATGATATGTTCCCGACATACAGTGATCTGACGGTTCATACTCTCCTCAATCTTAATGGCCATTGATCCATGGCTTAACACCCGATTGCTACATGATCTCTATTTAAAGAGCATGGAGGGTCATTTTTTGATGATCGATTGTGCGAAACTCTCATGTAATTTTGTAATATTTTTATTTTGCATTAATAAACTGCTCCAAGTGGTCGCAGTTATTAATAAATATTTTTTTGTTATTTTGAAGATGTAAAAGGTTATAGACTCCTTCAACCACATTGTAATGAAATTATTATTAGAAGAGATGTTAAATTTGATGAAAATATCTTGGCCTATGAGCCTAATTCAATGATTGTGCCTTCTTCAGCCTAATTCGGCGTTTGTGCCTTCCTTTGTTCTTATTCTGGTTTCTTCTTCAGATGATAACAATGAGAATGAAAATCCACCTCCGCCTGCTCACCTTCCTCCAGATGAGTCCTTTGAACCTAAACCAGCACCAGTTCCACCGCTTCCTAGATGGGTTTGTTCAACACGAGAAGTAGTTTGTGGTATTGTCAGTGATCCTTCATACCAGCATCGAACACATTCACAGTTCCAGTGAGCCTCTTCTCTTTTGGATCAAGTTTTAGAGACTCATGATCCAGGGACATTTGCAGAAGCTTCAGGTCATCCAGATTGGGATACAACAATGAATGAAGAGTATCATTCTTTAATGGAAAACGATACTTGGGATCTTGTACCTATTCCAAAAGGAAGAAAACTTGTTAGATGTAAATGGGTCTACAGAACTAAGTATGCATCAAATGGAAGTGTTGAAAGACACAAAGATCGGTTAATTGCCAAAGGATTTTCCCAAGTTGAAGGAATTGACTATAATGAAACCTTTGCCCTTGTAGCCAAAATGAATTCCATCTGCCTTGTTCTTTCCCTTGTTGTCTCACATAAATGGGAGGTCCATCAAATGGATGTTAAATCCTCCTTCTTTCATGGATATTTCCAAGAAGAAATCTACATGGAACAACCTCTTGGATATGTTCAGAATGACTCTAGCCTTGTTTGTTGCCTTAAGAAATCTCTTTATGGTCTTAAGCAAGCTCCCTGAGCTTGGTATGCCAAAATGGACAAATTTCTTATTGACACTGGATTCTCTAGCTGCCATTCTGATCCTAATGTCTATACCAAGAAAGTAGGAAGCCATCTCATAATCCTTGTCCTTGTCCTTTATGTTGATGACCTTATCCTTACTGGTAGTGACTCAAAAATTTTAAACCATGTGAAGACCAACCTTAAGAAGAAATTTGAAATGACATACTTAGGCTTTTTTCACTATTTCCTTGGCCTCCAAGTTTTGCAAACCAATGAAGGAATTTTTCTTTCCCAGTCTAATTATTCTTGTGACCTTCTTCGTTGCTTTCACATGTATGATTGTAAACTAGCCCCTTCTCCCTTCTAGTCTGGAGTCAAGTTTATTGCCACCTGTACTTCTCCTGAATTTGATGCCACCCTTTACTGTCAGTTAGTTGGTATCCTCTTATACTTGACTCATACCCATCCTGGTCTTTCCTTTGTTGTTGGTCATGTTGTCCGGTATATGAAAACACCCCATGAAAGCCATTAGAAATAAGATAAAAGGATACTTCACTATGTCCATGGTATAGTTTAGTTCGAGACACATTACAGTTCAGAGGGGACTACTTTATTGGTTGGTTTCACTGATTTCGATTGGGTTGGTGACCCTGATGATTGGAAGTCTACTACAGGTTATGTTTTCAGCCTTGGTTCAGGACCTGTCACTTGGGCCTGTAAGAAACAACAGGATATTGCACTTTCTTCAGCAGAAGCAGAGTATCGAGTTGTGGTAAATGCAAGTTAGGAAGCCTTGTGGATTCAACAGATCCTTTCAGATTTTGGATTTGAGTAGCAGTATCCGACCAGCCTTTGGTGCGACAATCAAAGTGCCATCAAGCTCACCAAATACCCAGTTCAACATTAGCACAACAATCACATCGAGATACACATGCACTTCATCAAAAATCTCATTCATGATCAAGTTATTGAAGTTCTCTTTTGCCCTACAAAAGATCAAGTTGCAGACATTTTCACAAAGTTTCTTATAGAAGAGAAGTTTTCCAAACTTCGATCTATGTTAGGAGTTCAGTAAGTTGTCATTAAGGGGGGATAGGCTCTAATGCCTCCTTCATTCTCCTATTGTGTCAACATTGTAAATCCTTCAATCCTATCCCAATTTGTTCTTAAGGGGGGATGTTAGGATATTTAGACACTTAGGAGTTAGTTAAGATCTACTTGGTCTAATGTGTCATTAGGTAAACATGTGTTTCTTAGTGTGTTTCTTAAGTATGCATTAGTATGCACTTGTAGTTAGGAAATTCGACGGTCACTATATGTTCCCGACGTAGAGTGATCTGACGGTTCATTCTCTCCTCGATCTTAACGGCCATTGATCCGTGGCTTAACACCCGATTGGTATCTTTTTATTTTGCATTAATAAACTACTCCAAGTGGTCACGTTGGCTGGGGTCGTGGATATTTCCTCGTAGGGGTTTTACCATGTGAAAACACCAGTTTGTTGATCTTTGATCTGGTTATGTTAGTGGTTACTGAAGGTGTTCATCCTCTGTTGGAATACATGTGTTGTCGAACAACTATTACCTCTATAATAGATCATTCACCAAAATATTCCAAGAAATAACACTTAAACGTGAAAGAAGTACTTACTAGTCAATTCTCTATCATGAGGAACCCCTAGTTTCATGAAGAATCCACCAAAACAAGAAAAGCATCAACCAAAAACACTCCAATTTTGTGCACAAGATATCCATAGAGAAAATAGAGAAAGAGAAGACAAGTAGTAATGATAAATTACCTGTGTGAGTTATGTTTTTGGCTTGAGGTAGCGTTATCCTCTTTATATGAGGAAAACCTAGCGATGTATCCCCTCAAATCCCTACAAAATGAAAGTAATCCAAGTGAGATAGGTTTAGGATTACCCATTAAATAGCCTGAAATGATGAATAATTAAGATAATATACCATAAGAATGTCCTCCTAGGTCACATGTGTGGTGACATCATGCTCCAAGTGGGTGTGTGAAGCCTCCAAAGGCCATGTCTCATCATCCAAGAGATGCAAGAAAGGTGGAAGTTGTGTCTCCTCATCAAGGGTCATGTCATATCATCGAGCCATCAAATGGTGCATGAATGGAAAGCAAGCCCATCATCATCAAGCAAAATCTAGTGCATGACATCATCATCAAGGAACTCAACATCCAAGGTGGGAAGGCTAGCGTCCAAGGTGGAATGATCATGCATCAACTCTTTGAGTATTTTCCAAGCATAACTAAGTGAAACATCCTTCATCGAATGTTGAATAAAGTATGGGGTGCATTACCGAAGGTGTGGGATTCCTACCCATCTTCCTGTCATCATGACCATATCTTTCAAGTGAGATAAGATAATTTTATTAATGTTTGACTAATGACCACAAAAGTAGGTCAAAGGGAATGTGGATTACAATTATTTCAATATAGTGAAAGAGTACTAAAAGGTATCCTATCAAAGGCGAGATGCAGAAAGTAAATTACAATAATGTAGAGAAGTATAGAGTGAGATCTACTTCAAGGCATGAAGAATCCTTGACCCCAAGTTCAAAGACTTTCTCTAATGATGAGATGTACCATATGAGAAGATCTATGGAAAAGAGGAACCAGAAGAAAGGAAATAGGTATGTCATGGAATGGACCCATCTCTCCTACCATCTGAGGTCGAATGAATAAAATTGAGTATAGGCGGGTGTCCCGAGGGGGAATTGGTGGGGTTCCTAGATTGTACAATATGTCGTTGACTAGTAGAGGTAGTACACTGACAAGTTCTGGGAGATTGCATCCATATATTGGGAAGGGATATGGTCTGATCATGCCTCTTAAATCTCATGGGACAAGGGAAGGTCCCATGGGTTTGCACTCATCTGGAGTCTGAGGTTGCATTGGTGTCAGTCTATCGCTTAGTGCCCCTTCTTGAGGGGAGAACCATGAAGAAGGAGGTGATTCATTGAGTAGGGTCTAGTCTCGTAGGGGGCTGAAGAGTATGGGTTTTGATCCTAAGGCCCGAGGGCCTCCTATATGTTTAAGGATAAGCATCGTTGATCCGAATACATGAATAAGTCTGTGAGATTTTGAGTCCCCCTGAATAAGAAATGGAACCAGCCGTTGATCTCATAAAAAAAGGATCGTGAGATCGGAAGACGTGGATGTTTCCTCGTAGGGGTTTTACCACGTGAAAACATCAGTTTGTTGATCTTTGATCTGGTTATGTGAGTGGTTACTGAAGGTGTTCATCCTCTATTGGAATACATGTGTTATCGAACAACTATTACCTCTATAATAGATCATTCACCAAAATATTCCAAGAAATAACACTTAAACATGCAAGAAGTACTTACTAGTCAATTCTCTATCATGAGAAACCCCTAGTTTCATGAAGAATCCACCAAAACAAGAAAAGCATCAACCAAAAACACTCCAATTGTGTGCACAAGATATCCATAGAGAAAATAGAGAAAGAGAAGACAAGTAGTAATGATAAATTACCTGTGTGAGTTATGTTTTTGGCTTGAGGTAGTGCTAGCCTCTTTATATGAGGAAAACCTAGCGATGTATCCCCTCAAATCCCTACAAAATGAAAGTAATCCAAGTGAGATAGGTCTAGGATTACCCATTAAATAGCCTGAAATGATGAATAATTACGATAATACACCATAAGAATGTCCTCCTAGGTCACATGTGTGGTGACATCATGCTCCAAGTGGGTGTGTGAAGCCTCCAAAGGCCATGTCTCATCATCCAAGAGATACAAGAAAGGTGGAAGTTGTGTCTCCTCATCAAGGGTCATGTCATATCATCAAGCCATCAAATGGTGCGTGTCTCCTCATCAAGGGTCATGTCATATCATCAAGCCATCAAATGGTGCATGAATGGAAAGCAAGCCCATCATCATCAAGCAAAATCTAGTGCATGACATCATCATCAAGGAACTCAACATCCAAGGTGGGAAGGCTAGCATCCAAGGTGGAATGATCATGCATCAACTCTCTGAGTATTGTCCAAGAATAACTAAGTGCAACATCCTTCATCGAATGTTGAATAAAGTATGGGGTGCATTGCTGAAGGTGTGGGATTCCTACCCATCTTCCTATCATCATGACCATATCTTTCAAGTGAGATAAGATAATTTTATTAATGATTGACTAATGACCACAAAAGTAGGTCAAAGCGAATGTGGATTACAATGATGTAAATATAGTGAAAGAGTACTAAAAGGTATCCTATCAAAGGCAAGATGCAGAAAATAAATTACAATAATGTAGAGAAGTATAGAGTGAGATCTACTTCAAGGCATGAAGAATCCTCGACCCCAAGTTCAAAGACTTTCTCTAATGATGAGATGTACCATATGAGAAGATCTATGGAAAAGAGGAACTAGAAGAAAGGAAATAGGTATGCCATGGAATGGACCCATCTCTCCTACCATCTGAGGTCGAATGAAGAAAATTGAGTATAGGCGGGTGTCCCGAGGCCATCTGAGGTCGAATGAAGAAAATTGAGTATAGGCGGGTGTCCCGAGGGGGAATTGGTGGGGTTCCTAGATTGTACAATATGTCGTTGACTGGTAGAGGTAGTACACGGACAAGTTCTGGGAGATTGCATCCATCTCTTAGGAAGGGATATGGTATGATCATGCCTCTTAAATCTCATGGGACAAGGGAAGGTCCCATGGGTTTGCACTCATCTGGATTCTGAGGTTGCATTGGTGTCAGTCTGTCGCTTAGTGTCCCTTCTTGAGGGGAGAACCATGAAGAAGGAGGTGATTCATTGAGTAGGGTCTAGTCTCGTAGGGGGCTGAAGAGTATGGGTTTTGATCCTAAGGCCCGAGGGCCTCCTATATGTTTAAGGATAATCATCGTTGATCTGAATACCTGAATAAGTCTGTGATATTTTGAGTCCCCCTGAATAAGAAATGGAACCAACCGTTGATCTCATAAAAAAAGGATCAATGGAAGATGAAGTGATCCTTAGTCTCGACCTCCTATAGTTGGCATAACTGATAGATCCTGTCCTATTGGTCAATCTAGTGGTCTGTTTCTACCTAAAGTCTATGAGAGCCCACTCTAAACTGACCTAGAGGAATGTGAAGAGCATGTACCTAGTGGAGAAATATATGATATGGTTGAACGATGAACCCATCCCTAAGCTCCAAGAAATTCTCAGCGTAAAAGGCCATCTTTGGTCGTAACCCACTAGGGGGGTTAACCCAAGTGATCTAGATAAACTACCTATAAATGTCATCTCTAATGATTTTGTTCAATTCATGTTTGGTTGGTAGGATATGGCCAGTGGATCCAAGGAATACCAAAAATGAGGGAGGAGATCAATCTGTATGCCCACAGAATCTAAAAGATCTGACACCCCTGTGATCCGGCCTCGAGCCTGACCTAATAAGATAGATAGGGAAATAGTCTCAGAGGAGCAATAGGCCAAGTACGAGTACTGATATTGACCCTTCACTATGTCAACTAAGCCTCAGATGTGATGCAGAAAAGAGACCAGTCTGAACAATGTCTCAGTTTAGAAGGGCCATGCCCCAAACATTTCTAGGATTATGTGATGAGGGAATGACTACTTCCATCTAATGATGTGTCATAGGAGAAGGGTTTGGACTCTCTCCATTGAGGCCCAATCAAACTCTAGTAAGGAAGGCCCCCAAATCTCTAAGACATAGCGAAAAGTGGGTCTGATATGGGATTCCAGGAAGACATCTTAGATGAGATGTTCTGTAAAAGGTGGCTGAAATATTGTCTCTCGAGAATGCCTAAAGACCCATAGCCCTTGGCAATCTAAGGCTGGAGGGTCGATCACAAACTGAAATGGGGTTCTGTAAACTGTACTCCCAATTATGTGTAGGCACTAGTGATCTATGTCTCCTCCCTTCTAAAGAATAAATGAAGGTCTATAGACTTCTTTGACCCATTGAAGATCATAACCTTGGTTTTCCCCAAGTTGACCATCAGTTGTCGAAGATCGCAAAAGAGAGCTAGGATATCCACCTGTCTCTGTAATCCCTCTGTAGTTGAGGCTAGGATGACCAAATCATCGGACAAAAGCAAGATGGATATCATAACTTGGTGGAGGAGACACTTGTCACTATCCTGGATATGCTCATGGAGAAAGGCATCTAGCTCATCAATATAAATCCTAAACAATGCGGGGGACAAGGGACAACCCTCTTTAACTTTGATGGTACTCCTGATGAAATATGACATCCCGTGAACTATACGGAGATGATCAAGAACCAAATCATAGAGGTGCATGATGGAATTCAATAGGGTATGTAAGATGTCAATGTATATGAGCCTTTGGAATAAGGCTTCTCCCAAGAAAGAATCGAAAGCCTTCTGAAAATCTACAAAGCAGCATTAGACTTTTGAAGACTGATGTCTTGCCTCCTTAATGATGGCCCAGAGGGTAAAGATGTGATCAATGGTATGATGAGTGGGTTGGAATCATGCATGTCCCCTAGCTCTGAGGTGTCTATGCTCCAGCTCACTAGAGATATTCCTATGGAGAGCCATAGCATAGAGCTTCGAGAAAGTATGGCCCAACATGATAGTCTTGTAGTTATTGGGATCCAATATGGGGCCTGATTTGTGTATTAGGTGAATGATGTGGTGTGAAAAATCTGGAGGAAAACCGATGTGAACCACATGGTTGAAGAGATAAACAAAGTAAGGAACCAAATCATGGATACCATGCTTAAATAACTATGCTTGAAAACCTTCCTCATATGTTTTTGTTCATCACCCAAATGACCTCCCTAATGTCCTTGCCTGAAAATAGGAAGCATGTAGAGGGTGGAGAGGTAACCTGAATATGGGCCTGTCCAGGAATATCATAGAGAGAGTGGATATGTGGGAAAACATGGATTCAGGGTCTAGTTAAGATGGGAGGGGGGAGGATGCTAGGCCAAAAGTTTTTTCGAGGAGTGACTAAGGTAAAAGGATAATGCATGTCTCCTCTAAGAGAGGAAGAGGTGTTTCTTGCGGCAAAGGAGATGATGATACGAAGCTTTGAGTTTGGGGTAGGAAAGGTGAGCATGGGTGAATGCATGTCGAAGCTGGTGGTGGAGGACCTTCCAATCCTCATCGTACCATCGGTTCATAGGGCATGATTTTTGTTTTGGGGGAGGTGGAAGTGGATTGGGCGGAGTGAGGGTAATATTTGAGGGTTTCCTCCCAAATGATGGAGGAAAGGTAATCATACTTAGTATAGGCAGAACTGGGTCTCAGAGGGGAGCATCTATCGGAGGTGAGTAGAAAAGGTTTTTGGGTCCCCTTCATCAAAGTGTAAGATGGTGTAGGGTGGGCCCTAGGGGGGATGTGTAAGGGGGATAGGGGTTGTCGGCTTGGATAGAAAAGGAAAGGAGAGAATGGTATGTAAGGGGTATGGGGGAAATAGAGAAGTGATGATATGATAAGAGCTCATTTTTCCATTGTGTAGTGCCTAGGAGGTGTGAGAGGATGTATCTAAAGGGGGTCAATCACCAGGTGACCCAACACTTTGCATCACATATGTTATATCCTGTATAAAGTACACAACGTCCTGGGTGAAAGAATAAAGATATCCTCCAAGGACCATGTTAGGTGCACCCAAGTCATTCAAAACCATGGAATCAATTAAAACCAACAATCACATGGGGTAATAGTCCTAAGAAGAATATAAAGTAAGTCATCAATTAATTCAAAATTCAAATGAACAACTATCATTGGGTATCTCCTTCAAACTTCACACAATCTCAAGAATTTATGCAATTTGGCAAGTTTAGGTATGGGAGGACCACCAAGGAACCTATTGGGTGTGTTAGTACCCAAGTAGAGAGATATTTTCCAAGATAACCCATTATAGGTATGTAATGAATATGAGGTCATCATGGGGTCAGTAACATGCAAGACAAGGTATGGGCTCACCTCTATGAGTGCCTTTGTAGAGGGTGCGCTTGGCAATTAAGTTACCCTTTCCTCGACAATTTTTGCATTCCAAACCTTTTTTTCCTTTTTCTTTGTTTTATTTGATTTTTGAGTCCCCTTAAAAAGATTTCAAGCATAACACTTCCTTTTCTTTTTTTTCAGGATATATTCAAGTCCTTTTCTGATTGATGAATGCATTTATTCGCATTAGGACTAGGGATGATTTCCATTAATAAGGGGGTAGAGCTCAATTATGGACTATGGATTTTAACTATCCTCATTATCCCATTTATTTCTTTTTATCAACCAACTGCAATATACCTCTAGGCCTTTATGTCGATTTTTCAATAGGAAATGCTTAAGCATGAAGTTCATTCCATTTTATCATTTTACTTAAACCATAAACAATATGTTGCAACAACCAAGATCACAAGAAGAAACACCATGCACAAGTACACAAGAAGTATCATGGGAAACCCTTCTCAACA
>CBVK0101733510.1:0-11458 GCA_900067695.1 Picea abies | reverse complement strand
AAACCACTTGACCCATTGTGTTTGTTTATCATATGCAAAGCAACGAAGATTTCTTTCTAGAAATTTATTCACAATCTCATTTTGTCCATCGGATTGAGGATGATAATATGAGTTATGATCCAATTGAGTACCCAAACAAGGACATAATTCAATCCAAAAATTTATAGTAAAAAATGGATCTTTGTCACTTACAATAATTGTGGGGACTCCATCTAGCTTTTGAATTGTTTCCATGATTGTTGTGACTATTGTACTTGATTTAAAAGGATGAGAGAGAGAGAGAGAGAGAGAGAGAGAGAGAAAAAATGGGCATACTTAGTCAGTCAATCCACTACTACCATGATGAAAGTATTTCCTTCATATTTGGGTAAACGTGTAATAAAATCCATTGAAACTTCTTCCCAACATTGACTTGCTATAGCTAATAATTGTAGGAGACCTGGAGTATTGATTACCTCTCATTTATTTTGTTGACAAACTACAAATTTAGACACAAACTTTTGAACATCAGTTTTAAGACCTTCCCAAAAAAAATCCATCTTGATCCTATGGTAAGTTTTCAAGAACCCTGAATGTCCTCCTATAGGAGAAGTGTGCAATTCTAGAAAGACATTCTATTTGAGTTGGGAATTCTTACATAAATATAGGTGATCATGATACCATAGAAAATCATTCTTCCATAAAAATTGATCTGATGCACTAGGGTCCTCTTGTAGTTGTTGAATGATATTGCATACTTCTTAATCTTACTTCAATTATATACTTGCTTCTTTCACCCAATCATATTGCAGAATAGAAATAGCACATAGTGAACCCTCTGTTTTTTATTATTTCCTTGAAAGTGAATTTTCCACGATATTATGTTTTTCTTTCTTTTATATAATTTCAAAGTCATAAACTAGCATCTTTGTAATCCATTTATGTTTCTCTTCTAAATATAATCATTTCTCCAAGAAGTATGTCAAACTATCAATATTTGTTTTTTACTTTGAAGTGTATTCCTATTAGGCAAGGGCATCATTTCTTTGAGTTTGAGTAATTTTTCCCCTTTAAGTTGGTTTCTTTGAAAGGAAAGGGACCTTCCTTCCTATATTAAAACTACACCAATGCCATGGCCTAAGGCATCACGCTCTACAACAAATGTTTTTGTGAATTCATGTGTGGCTAGGATAAGAGTTGTACACATAACCTCCTTAAGTTTTTCAAAATATTTGGTTGCTTCTTCAGTCCAATAAAATGCTTTCTTATTTAATAATGTTGTTATAGGTACCACCAATTTACCATATTTCTTAACAAAGTTGTGGTAATATCCTATAAATACTAAAAATCCTCTAAGTTTCTTCAAGGTTTTTGGAATTGTCCATTCCTTCATAGATTTAATTTTGTTAGGGTCCACTTGTATACCTTCATGAGATACAATATGACCCAAATATTCCACATATTTAACCCCAAATGCACACTTGGAAGTATTTTCATAAATTTGTTTCTCTTCCAAAAGTTGAAATACTCTGTCAACATGTTGTACATTATCTTCCCAAGATTTGTTGTAGATTAGTATGTCATCAAAAAATACTAACACAATTTTTCTAAGGAAGAGTCTTAAAATAGAATTCATCAGTGTTTGAAATGTTGAAGGTGAATTAGTAAGTCCAAATTGCATAAACACATACTCATAATTACCTTCATGTGCTCTAGAGGTTGTTTTGGGGATGTCTTCCTTCCTCATTTTGATTTGATGATATCTCAAATGAGCATCCAACTTAGTAAAGAATTTTTCTCCATGTAATTCATATAGTAATTCATCAATGACATGAATATTAAAATTATCTAGACATATACACCATGAACGATCCTTCTTTGTAAACATTACTATTGGTGAAGAGAAACAAATTTGTCTAGGTTGAATGATGCCAACCTCTAACATTTCTTGGATCATATGATTAATATCACTCTTCTATGCATATGGATACCTATAAGTCCTAATGCTAGGTGGTACACTTTCAAGTTGCAAATAAATAGCATGATCATGATCTCAAGCAACTGGATTACCCTTAGGCATCTCTCCAAATACCTTGGAATGGTTGTTTTTAACCATTTGGATATCTATTGGAGAAGAAGATATAGATGTTTTAACATCTATTGAGAAAAATTGTGCAATTACACCATGGTGTCCCTTTCTGATTATTTTTTTCATGCTATAAGAGCTTATCACCTTAGAGGGTTTCCCTTGGATACCTCTAATCTCAAATTTCTTTCCTTCTAAGGAAAATATCACAAAAATATCTTGAAATTTAAGGGCCACTATTCCCAATTATTGTAACCATTGGACCCCTAATACAACATTAACAACACCCATTTGGATGGATATCACGAGACTATCCAAAAAGTAATCCCCCGTATTGAGCTTAATAATATGGCACTTCACTAAACAATTTATGGTACCTCCATCTGCAATCATTACTTGAAACTTTGGTACCTCCATCTGCAATCATTACTTGAAACTTTGGTGCTGGAAATACAAAGTAATTGATATATTTTCCTAATTTGTAATTGATGAAGTTATGGGTACTACTAGAATTGATCAACACTATTACCTTTTTCTTTTTGATGTATCATTGTATATTGAGGCTTTGTGGGGTACTGGTGTCAGCTAGTTCCTGATAAGGTATCATTGGAGTAGTGTCTTCTAGATATAAATCTTGTGATGGTTGTAATTCTTGATATTGTTTATCTTCATGGTTTATAGAGAATAATTTATTCTCACTGCACTTATTCCCCTTAATGTTCTTGTTGTCACAATTGAAACATAGTCCCTTTTCACTTCTTTCATCCATTTCTTGAGGTGCCAACCTTGTAAATTGAGTAAGGTTAGGAGAGGGAACATGGTGCTCTCTATAACTATTAGAGGCCACCATTATAGTAGCCATAATTGTGTTTTCCACTTTCCTTTCCATAACAAAAGTATTCTCTAGATATTTAGGTTCGAAGGTATGCACCTCATGTTGAATTTTCTCCATTAAAGTGTTCATAAAGAGATCTAACAAATTATCCTATGGAATGTTCTTTACCCTAAGAATAAGATTTTGGAATTGTTGAATGTGCTATGTAATTGGAATTTTTTCCAAATATTTATCAACTGACTAAAGAATGTATTTCTCTTAATATCCCCATAATGTGTTATCAATTCTTCCATAAAAATGGACCTAGAGATAATACAATCCTTTTTTCTTTCACAAATCCATTGATACCAAACAAAATGATCATTTTCTAAATACAAGGATGCAACATGTACCTTTTGTAGGCTTGGCACTTGATGTAGATCAAATAATATCTCCATCTGGAATATCCATGTTATAGAATATTTACCTGCATCAAACTTCCTCAAATCGATCTTCAAAATGAAGTATTTTTTGGGTTCCGACGTGAAGCCCTCATGATGTGGATCTTGGAGTAATGAATGATCATGATTATGAGATTCAATATGTGATTAAGTATCAACACCATCGTTCTCCTTATTTTCATGATTTCCTTGGATCTCCATATCCCTTTTAGGGATCCTCTATAAGAACATCTCTTCTATGGACTTCAATAATTCTTCCTTATTTTCATCGATCTTCCTTTTCATGTCATTCTTATTTTCATCCATATTCTTTTCCATGCCATTCTTGTTTTCATCCATATTATTTTTCATTTAATCTTCTAATTCTCTTCTAAGGTAGTTCTGAGAATTTGTTAAATCCACTTGTTTAAACATACTACCACACGTTTCATCAACTTGGTTTTTTAATTAGGTTATCTTTTTTTCAAAGTCTTCATTTTCTTCAGAAGTCATGTTTGATTTTTTATGAGTACAAGTATTACTTATTATAAAACCCTTTTCCATATGTGAAAATGATAATTCTCCTCTATTTCCCCTTTATCACAAATTATGGTTATCCTTTGGGATTGAGATCATCAATAAAGGTTACAGGGTCCTAAGGACAATAGAGTGTCAGGTGATAAATCTCATTGATATACATGTAGGTTCCAAGAATATTACTCAACTAGATATCTTATGGATCTAACTAAGGAGGCTCAACCATGCCCTTAGTCGTACTACCCGACTACCCAGGTACTAGAGAGTGGTCTCCCAAAGTATTCTTCCCAGTGTACTATAGCAATAAGACGAATGAAAAGATTATATAATGTTGGTTTCAGGTACACCTAGGGGACTTACTACATACCCAAAGGTGCATGGAAACCTCCCTTAGTGATGGAAGACGTCCACCATAAGGGAGGCATCCCTGGTGACCTCAAAGGATCAAATACCAAGTTTACTAGCCAAGCCTACAGCCTCGTATCTTGATCATTCAATAATTTGTATAGGTCAAGGAAGAAAAGTGGTTGTGAATTTGATTTGGTACCTTCCCATAACATGAACACTTTGCAGCATATATATAACAATTTCCAAGATAAAGTATGCAATGAATACCTCATTAAGACACTAGACAAGTTAGATTTCTATGGTTGTTGCAAATTGTAGCAGTAAACCAATATTATTACAACAATAAGTAATTTGTAATAGTAGCAATAATAAATGATCATAAACACCACAATTGACCATGAAAATTAAGCATGTATCTAATAGAATATTATCCAATTGTTAAAGGCTATTTTTGGGTAAGTTAAGCCACCTCTATTGTGTATTCAACAAATTAAGGTAATTTGGATCGCTATAGAAAACCATTTAGAAAAACAACAAATTATTTAGTGAGTTTGCAAAGGTTAGTGTTAGTACAATTAGGAGGATGCTTAAAATTTTAGAGAGAGAGAGAGAGAGAGAGAGATTTTATCAATTAATTCACTAAGAGAGCATTTTGAGATTAGTGCCTTTCTAGAGTATGGAGTCTTCTAAATGAAACCAATCCTAAAGGTTTGCCTACTTGAAACCAAGAGGTAGTATCTAAACCCTAAGGTGCAAGAATGTTTGGGCCTTAGGTATTATATTTTTAGGAGAAGGACTTCTAGGGTGCAAGCACATTTGGGCCATAGAAACTGTTTCTCCCTTATTGTAGCTTCAACTAGGAAAAAGATCAATTATATAAAGCTTTAGGGTTCTAACCCTAGAAAGGAAACTTTACAAATTCTAGATAGATATCACCTTGCGAGAGGAAGAAGAAATAATGTTCATGTCTTATGGTTTCAATAAACAAGACTTCTTGCAACAAATTAGCAGTTTCACCATAAACATTAATTGCATAAATTCACTTAATTCATCCAAGAAACCAAGATATTTTCACCCTAATTGAAGAAATATCCATCCAAAATCAACAAAAACCATCCATAAGAGACCTTCCAAGCATGGCGCATGAGACAGAAGAGCTAGTTATCAATAAAGGGAGAAAATTTTAGAAGCTACCCACAATTGGTAAATGAAAAGATGATGATAAAAATGAAAGTGAGGGTATCCTTTTTGTATGAAGCTACCCTATCACATTTGTCCACAAAATATGTCAACAACAAATTAGAAGTGGGACCAACCCCTAATTTCACCTTCACAAATGCTAAAAGTGAAAAAGATCAATCATAATAGCCACACGTGTGAGATGTCGAGCCCTCTTGGGCAAGAGGGAGGCCTCCAAAGGCCACGTTGCATCAATATAGAGAAATATGGGATAAATTGATGTATATCCTCACCCAACTTCATTACATGAATCATTAACACCCCATGTGTTCATCAAACCCTAGCTTCATCATACTCTAGAAGATGATATCATCGTAATAATAGGGACATCATCCAAGATCCAGGTGTTTCGTCTAGGCCCTGAGGAGTTGCATCATGTCTTTGCATTGTCTCTAATTGTTTGTTTCCACAACATCATTTATCCTAGTGAAAAATAATTTCTAAGGTATTCTTCCCATCCTATGGGGCTTTCACCCCATCTGTGTTCCATCATGATTGAATCTACTCCTACCAAGCCCATTTTTCCATCATTCAGGGTTCTGAGGATGTGAGAGCCAATGTCTAAAGGTGGTGAGTCACTAGATGACCCACGGATCTCCATCACACATGCCAAAGTCCTCCAATAAAGGCACAACACCCTGGGTACAAACCCAGGATGTCCCTCAAAGAACCATGTGAGGGTCATCCAAGAAAAATCAAATAATAAAACATGGTTATCCAAGGTTCATAAGAAACATCTATCCTTGAATCATGCAAAGTAATTTGTAACTTAAGATATAAGCCATGTAAGAAAATTCACCTTAGTATCCCCTTCGAGCATCACACCAACCTAGGACCGGATGTGAGCTACCAGGTTTAAGTATGGGAGGGCCTTCATCCAACCCTATTAGGTGTGCCACCTAAATAGCAAATAAAATAACCCAGGCAGAGCGATAGGTCTCGAGAGTGACAATGGAAATTAAAAACCCTTCAAGAGTAAGTGTGATAGTGATATTCTTTTAGGGTGTGCTTTCTCTTGAGTTACCCCATATTTACATATTATTTTTCCCAAACCCTTTTATTATCCATATTTATATTCCACTTTATTATATTTGCATGTCCCCTTTTATAAGATTTTAAGTTGTAGAATTTCTATTTGGGACAGAGAAGGGCACTGAAAGAGTAGATCTCAAGTTTGGACTGGCTTTTGTTGTTCCTTGTTTATATCATTCCTTTCTTTATTTAGAATCATTTTCTTATTATTCTAGCTTCAAATATGAAACAACCACTTGGCCTTTAGCCCCTCTTCTCATGAGATAATGGACCTTGACCCATAGCCGAAGTTTCATACAATTTGAGAGGCTTCAATATGGAAATTTTTAAGTATGGTGGGGAATGGAACATGACCCATGAGAGGGGCCCCCAGTAGTACCCCTTCTCCTTGTGCGGTGACAACATAGGACTAGGGAATAGAATTCAACCACCGAGGTGAATCAAGGAAAATGACACAATTTCCCAAACCAATGATCCATTATCCAACTTTAGCCAAATATCCTCATCTGCATGCTTGAAAAATTAATCACAACACTTTGCATCAAATAAGCACTAACATAACTCATCGTGATGATGTCTTAACACCTCGCATACTCTGGGTTGCTTGAATATGATGAGCCTTGGTTGACCTATAGTTGTAAAGGTGAAGTAGGGGGGTTGTTGGGCTGACATCTATGGACATGTTGATCACCATCATGGTTGGGATCATGTTCTCCATTTCATGACATGAGACATGATCTCCTCTAGTTACCCCTAGGAATGAGGGCATAACATATAGCTCCAACATGGGGACATGTGCTCACCATAGAGTGCATGAGAACCCTAGAATCTATAGTTGTCGAAGACTTGCAATCATGTACCCACTTCAAAAGACATCACCCATTAGAAGTATCTGACGCTGGATGTGATCCACCAACATCAGTGATAAGTCCAAAACCATGTTGAAAATAAAAAAATTTCTTAGATACAAAATGAGAAAGAAATAATATTCAATGATCAAATGCAATTTCCTATCATGTATTCATTATGTACAAATGAAAATGAAACATATATATATATAAGAAATATGCAAGACTAGACTAGTGTGAATGCATGATGCAACATATATACAAATGAAAAGCAAGATGAAAATTCCCTACCTAATCTACTCTAATCTATGTTAGGTTAAATTCTAGGTATAATCATATGACCGGTGAAACCACCCCAACATTGTATCAAAATATCTACCCTTGTGCTTAATGATAAACCAAAAAAAAAGATAAGTCAAGCACCAAGAAATCATGAGTCAAAGCATGCATTATATTACAACTAATCACAAATTTCAACTCATGGAAGAGGGATGGAGGGACACAATAATGCCAATAGGTATCATCACAACCCTTCCCTATACATCCCAGGACAAGGCCAAAAGAGTCAGGAAAAGGAAAATCCTCATCCTCAACTACCAAGCCAACACTTGGAGATCAATAATGGATGAGAAGGAACCTATGGAAAACTCTAATTTTTCTAATGGAAGGAGAGAGAACGAGGTAAGTGGTTAAACTATATATAGAGGAAACAAATTATGCCAACCTGAGGTTTGTTTGTCTCGTGTGTAAAACTGAAAACCCGTGCAATGAGACATAGGTCGAAAAAAACTCTATTCTATAGGAAAGTGATCATTATGAAGAGAAATACCAACCCTATATATAGTGGAAAGGCAAGGTGAAGTAATAAAAGGATGGAAACTCTCGTCACAAAAATCCTTCTCTGGGAAAATCATGTCCTTACCATTATCAAAGTTAGAGCACAACAGTGGATAAAACATTTCTTCATAGAATAAATCCAAGTGCTCAAAATAATAAGTATCAAACCCCCCAAGATACAGTCTGGAATCATCATGAGAATTATGCAATAAGTAATCCTTGGGTGGTTGGAAGAAATATATAACCATGTCATATTATTTTTTCCAAATATTTGAACCAGTAGCAACAACATATGGTTGTTCTAATTTCAACGATTGAAATTGACCTTTAATGTCATAAATGGGATCTTCAATAATACCAGAAAATCTCACATCCCATTTACATCTCCCAATATTTCCATACTGCTACAATTTTGGGATATCAAGGTTACTTTTTTATTCCCCATTGGTTTGGAGGATTAAATCTTCATAAATTGTCTTGTTCCAGGTTGGTATAAGATTTTCTTGTAGGTACACTATCTTGAAAACCATCTACCACCTCATAATACTTGATATCAAGCATCTTTCCTATATTTGACCTTGACCTATAGAGGCATTATTTTATCACTTTCCATCTCCCTTTTCAATCCCCCTAGGGTCACCTGAGAAGCCTCCATTCTATTGGATTCATCCTTCACTAAAATAAGGAGGACATCTATTGAGGTGAAAATGATACTTTTTCCCAGTTGCATCATGCATCCATGGGTTTGGCTAGGATTTTCCCAAACTACAAATTGTGTGATAACAATACCTTCCTAGAACAAGAACACTTGTAGCATATATATAGAAATTTCTAAGCTAAAGTATGCAATAAATACCTCTTTAAGACACTATCCAAGTTATATTGTTGTCGTTATTGAAAATTGTATCAGTAAACCAATATTATAACAACAATAATTAATTTGTAACAACATCAATAATAAACGCTCAGAAACACCACAATTGACCATGAAAATTAAGCATACATCCAATAGAATATTTTCCAATTGTTAAAATTTATTTATGAGTGAATTAATCCACCTCTAGATTAGTATATTCAAAAAATTAAGGTGATTTAGATGGCCATAGAAAACCTTTTATAACAGCAACAAATTATTTAGTGAGTTTGAAAAGGTTAGTGTTCGTACAATTAGTAGGACACTTGAAAATTTTGAGAGAGTGAGTTTATCAATTAATTCACTAAGAGAGTGTTTTAAGATTAATGCCTTTCTAGTGTATGGATTCCATTCAAATTCAGAAAAAACCATCCATAAGAGACCTTTCAAGCATAGTGTATGAGAAATAAGAGCTAGTTACCCATAAATGGAGAAAATTTCAGAAGTTACAAACAAATGTTGAGTGAAAAGATGATGATAAAAATGAAAGTTAGGGTATCCTTTTTATATGGGGATACCCTTACACATTTTTCCACATAAAATGTCAACGATAAATTATAAGTGGGGTTGACCCCTCATATGACCTTTACAAATGTTAAAAGTACAAAAGATAAATCATAATATCCATATGTGTGAGATGTCAAGCCCTCTTGGGCAAGACATAGGCCTCCAAAGGCCATGTGTAATCAATCCAGAGTAAGCTCAGAGAAATTTATGTCTTTCCTCACCCAAATTAATCCCATTCATCATCATTACCCCATGTGTGCATCAAACACTAGCTGCATCATACCCTAAAAGATTATTTCATCATCATAATAGGGCTACCATCTAGGATCTAGGTGATCAGTCTAGGAATTGAGGAGCTACATATTGTCTCTGAATTGTCTCTGACTATCTACTTCTGCAACATTCATGGGATACTCTGCCTATCCTATGGGGATTCCGGCCCATATATGTTCCATCATGACTGAATTTTCTCCTACCAAACCCATATTTCCATCTTTCAACGTTCTCAGGATGTGAGAGCCAATGTTTGAGGGTGGTGAGTCACTATATGACCCACTTCTCTCCATCACATGTTCCAAAGTCCTGCAATAAAGGAGCAACATCCTAGTTACAATCCCAGGATGTCCCTCAAAGAACCATGTCACGGACATCCAAAACAAATCAAAGTATAAAACATGGTAATCCAAGGTTCAAAAGAAGCATCAATCCTTAAAGAATGCAAAGTAAGTTGTAACTTACGATATAAGCCATGTAATAAAATTCACCTCAGTATCCCCTTCAAGCATCACACCAGCCTAGGACCCCATGTGAGTTTCCAAGTTTAAATATGGGAGGGCCTTCATCCAACCCTATTAGGTGTGCCACCTAGACAAGCAAAAAAATAACTTAGGCAAAGGGATAGGTCTTGAGAGTGACAAGAGAAATTAAAAACCCTTAAAGAGTAAGTGTGATAGTGATATGGTTTAAGGGCTTATTTCATGGCTTATGGTATCATCAAATCACTTTCTATGAGAGACTTTGTGTAGGTTGTGATTTATCTTGCGTTACCCCATATTTACATGATATTTTTCCCAAACCCCTTTATCATCCATATTTCTAGTCCACTTTCTTATATTTAAAAGTCCCCTTTTATAAGGTTTCAAGTTGTAGCATTGCTATTTGGGACCAAGGTATGCACTAAAAGAGTAGAGCTCAATTTTGGAATGGATTTTGTTAGTCCTTTTTTATATCATTCATTTCTTTCTTTAGCATCATTTTCTTATTCCTTTTGTAGCAGTTGCAAAACAAACTTTGGGCCTTCAACCTCTCTTCTCATGAGAGAATGGACCATCACCCATAGTCAAAGTTTAGTACAATATGAGAGGCTCTAGGATGGAATGTGTTAAGTATCTTCAGGAACATAACATTACTTTTACATAGTAATTTTGTCACATCTATGACCATTGATGATGTGCACCTACCCTTTGTCATTTGAAGGATTATTTCCTTAATCCCTAAAGAAGATGGAAGAAAATTATTTCCTAGAGAGAATAAACTATGGAAATTTCCTTTTAAAACCCTAATTTATGAAGGTGTCTCACTGTCTTACATTGTATCATGTGAAAAAATTAAGTATGGCATTTTGCAACATAGTAACCTACAACACTGTCGCATGTTTCTCCTTCACAGGGTGCAACATTGTTCGTATGAAGAAAAAAAAAGAAATTTGGGAAGTTTCTAGAATAGAAGCTTCGAGGATAAGGTGTCCTCCAATCATTTTGGATCTTGCTCATTTCTCTGATTTGGTGAGATCCTAACCTCTCATCCAAACATTCTCATCCCTTCCTTTTCAAATCTATAAAAGGAAGCATCTCTCATGAAGAAATCTAATCAATTAAT
>CBVK0101733447.1:0-16711 GCA_900067695.1 Picea abies | reverse complement strand
CATCTACAAGCGATAGGGACGTTTTTCTTGTTGATGCCATTTAAGCAAAGCTGTTATCATTCTGTTTAACCCTTTAGTTACATAGGAATCAAAGGGGGCGACATCAGGAGTCCCTCTCCCGACTCTTAATCATCTGGAGGCTGGCAAAAGATCTCGAAGAAAAGCCGCACTTGATCCAATGAACCATCAAAACCTAATCCCCATTTGCAACAAGATATCCAATTTCACCACCATTTTTGGCAATTTTTTTTACCTTTATATAGTATATGCTTTTCCTATTGTTTCGTGGATCTCTTGTTTCGTGGATCTCTGGGATCTTTACTTACTTTTCTGACAAGTAGCCGTTTGTACAGGGAATTTGTCCAAATTTTGAAACTCTTTTCAATAAGTCTCTCCTTCAGGGTCGATCTCGGCATCCAAGGAGAACCTACTCGGAGTTGCTACTGCATTTCAATGACAATACTGGCTCTTTCCTTAGGTCCAATAAAAATATTCTAATAGCCAGATTTCTGATATATCTATTTTAAGGGTCCTTCGGCTTTACATGCACATAGGTTTTCTGCTAATGATGATTTGTACGATGTACGGAGTTGCAAGTGGTGCCAAGTCCTTGATATCAAGGAGAACCTTCTTGGTGTTTCCCTTGCATCTCAATGACACCATTGGTCTTTTACTGAGGTATCATAATTTTAGGTAGATTTCGTTTTATATTTTTAAATGTTATTAGGAGGTGTTTTGGGGCTTGTTAGTTCTTTGCTGTTCATCTTCTATAATGTCGGTCTATGCTTATTGGCATAGAAACTTGTTAAATTTTGGTTGTTTCTCTCTCTTTAATATTTTGATCCAGTAGGTTTGCAGTGCTTTAGGGCGCTTGCAGGCCCGTTGTTTCAGTCAAAATTTTAAACGCCTCAAATGCCTCTAATCCACAAATGCCTCTAATCCACTGGAGCTGCAATGGATTCAAGCAGTCATCTTACGTTATGTATTTGAAGGAGAAGAAACCATTTACCAACTATTTCTTTCAGCGCCTTATATGATGGTTCGTTCCTTTTCAAGCCTTCTTAAGGGAAAATTGAGATCTAACTATTTTATCCTTCTGCTCATTTGGCAGTTTTTTTTCAAGAAAAATACATTTTGCCAGAAAAATACATTCAGCATATTATAGGATGGTTCGTTTCCTTTCAAGCCTTGAAAAATACATTCAGCATATTATAGGATGGTTCGTTTCCTTTCAAGCCTTCGTAAGGGAATATTGAGATCTAACAATTTTTAACTTGTTCATTTGGCAGTTTTTTTTTCAAGAAAAATGTATATTTTTACATCAAATCGAAATCAAAACATACATTTTCTTAGAAAAATACTTTCTATTTCAGTTGAAATTGAAGTACATTCCTTAGGCGCAACACCAAGAGCTAGCAAACAGTAAATCTATTACTGTATCATTTAATGACCTCAGCAATCCAAATATACGTAACAATGTTCACACGGAATTAGATCTATCGCCTTCTTCCAAACCAAAATTAAAGCATACGAGTTTATAGAACAGGTTTGTTCAGTCATCCAAAACATGGCAACAACTGACTATAACAGAGATAGTTACAGGTTAAAATTCTTCTATTGCAATATGAAAAATTAACAGCAGGTTCCTTCTATATAGGTCTTCGATGCTAATGAATAACTCCTTTAGTGGGGGCTTCAGTGAAGTTATTTCTTCTGCCGTCTCAGCTGTGAGGGACAAAGTTACTTTACAGCATGTTCAAAAATAACCATAGAAATTTTTTCACTTGCATCTCTTTCCAAAAAGTGTGAAATGAGTTGGATTTTCTTATATGTTCCTACCATTCAATCCAATTAATAATAACCTTGGAATTGCCCAACAAACTTGGTTTCTTCTGCCGTCTCAGCTGTGAGGGACAAAGTTACTTTACAGCATGTTAACAAATAACCATAGAAATTTTTTCACTTACATCTCTCATCTTTTTCCAAAAGGTGTGAAATGAGTTGGATTTTCTTATATGTTCTTACCATTCAATCCAATTAATAATAACCTTGGAATTGCCCAACAAACTTGGAATCGCCCAACAACCTTGAAGGTTAGTTATGCTGTCTGCCCGCTGGTCAACAGCCATTGAGCACATAGCTCAGCTCTATTGTTTATACCTCGACTGCATGCTGATTTAATGTCAAATGAAATATAACGGCTTTTTGCCAAATATAAAATGCCTCCAGAACCACAGTTGTCTGGGGATCCTTGACTTGATCCGTCGAAGTAGCCCCGAAGCCTTTGAATGATTTATTTTCAGTGCTTTTAGTATTTTGAGATTCTTACAAAGTACTGGCATCCAAAGTTCCCCACAAACATAGCATACCTGACGACTAACCTTGATTGACAGAATCTACATACTTTGGAAAATCATCTCATTTATCTTAAGCACACACAATATAAAAAGGTAAATGCCTTAAGCTCTGGGACTAATTTATCTTTGTACCACCATTCAAGCCAATCCGAAATATTGTCTCTTTGCCCATTTTCTTTTTCCATTTCTCAGTTTCAGTGATTTTGACCAAACCTTGATTGAGTGGACATTGCACTAGAGGATATAAAAGACTCTGGAAATATATTTCCGTACCTATGGTGAGCCATCTGACCCATTTGTATCCCGAGTTTGTTGCCCTTACCTGTGGTATCTTTTATCATTATGTTTTACATAAGAGCGTAAATATTTCTTTGCGTTTTTGGAAGGTATTGAATTATTCTCCTGTATATTAGAGACTTGTGGTCATTCACTTCCATATCCATGGCTTTATTCTCCTGTATATTAGAGGCTTGTGGTCATTCTCTTGCATATCCATGGCTTTGCTATAGAGTACCAGAACTTCCTTGTGCTTATTTGAATCCCTTATTGTTTGTACTCCAAATAAGAATTACATCATCTACAAGCGATAGGGACGTTTTTCTTGTTGATGCCATTTTAGCAAAGCTGTTATGATCCTATTTAACCCTTTAGTTACATAGGAATAAAATGGGGGACATCAGGAATCCCTCCCCTGCCTCTTAATCATCTGGAGGCTGAACACTTTCATGATTGCAAAAGATCTCGAAGAAAAGCCGCACTTGATCCAATCAACCATCAAAACCTAATCCTTATTTGCAACAAGATATCCAGGTCGATCTCTAAGACCTCGGCATCCAAGGAGAACCTACTCGGAGTTGCCACTGCATTTCAATTACACTACTGGCTCTTCCCTGAGGTCCAATAAAATTATTCTAATAGCCAGATTTGTGATATAGCTATTAGGGTTGATCTCTAAGACCTCGGCATCCAAGGAGAACTTACTCGGAGTTGCCACTGCATTTCAATAACAATACTGGCTCTTCCCCAAGGTCCAATAAAATTATTCTAATAGCTAGAGTTATGATATAGCTATTTTGAGGGTTCTTCGGCTTTACATACACTAGTATAGGTTCTCTGCTAATGATGATTTGTCCGATGTATGGAGTTCCAAGTGGTGCCAAGTCCTTGATATCAAGGAGAGCCTACTTGGTGTTTCCCTTGCATCTCGGTGACACCATTGGGCTTTTACTGAGGTATTCAATTTTTAGGTAGACTTCTTTTTTATATTTTTAAATGTCTTTAGGAGGTGTTTTGGGCTTGGTAATTCTATGCTGTTCATCTTCTATTATGTCAGTCTATGCTGTTCATCTTCTATTATGTCAGTCTATGCTTATTTGCATAGAAACTTTGTTAAATTTTGGTTGTTTCTCGCTCTTTAATATTTGATCCAGTAGGTTTGCAGTGCTTTAAGGCGCTTGCAGGTCCGTTGTTTCAGTCAAATTTTAAACGCCTTAAATAGCTCTAATCCACTAGAGGTGCAATGGATTCAAACATTCATTTTGCGTTATGTATTTGAAGGAGAAGGAACCATTTACCAACTATTTCTTTCAGCACCATATATGATGCTTCGTTCCCTTTCAAGCCTTCGTAAGGGAATATTGAGATTTAACCATTTTATCCTTTTGTTCATTTGGCAGTTTTTTTTCAAGAAAATGTATATTTTTATGTCAAATCGAAATCAAAACATACATTTTCCCAGAAAAATACATTCAGCACATTATAGGATGGTTCGTTCCCTTTCAAGCCTTCGTAAGGGAATATTGAGATCTATTTTATACTTGCTCATTTTGCAGTTTTTTTTCAATAAAAATGTATATTTTTATGTCAAATCGAAATCAAAACATACATTTTCCCATATACATACTTCCTATTTCAGTTGAAATTGAAGTACATTCCTTAGGCGCAATACCAAGAGCTAGCAAACAGTAAATCTGTTACTGTATCATTTAATGACCTGAGCAATCCAAATATACATAACAATGTCCACACGGAATTAGATCTATCGCCTTCTTCCAAACCAAAATTAAAGCATACTAGTTTATAGAACAGGCTTGTTCATACAGTCATCCAAAACATGGCAACAACTGTCTTTAACAGAGATAGCTACAGGTTAAAATTCTTCTATTACAATCTGAAAAATTAACAGCAGGTTCCCTCTTCTCTATAGGTCTTCGATACAAATGAATAACTCCTTTAGTGGGCTTCAGTGCAGTTATTTCTTCTGCCGTCTCAGTTATAATCAGCAGATCTTCCAAAAGGGACAAAGTTACTTTTCAGCATGTTGAAAAGTAACCATAGAAAATGTATCACTTACATCTGTTATCTTTTTCCAAAAAATGTGAAATGAGTTGGATTTTCTCATCTGTTCTTACCATTCAACCCAATCAATAATAACCTTGGAATCCCCCAACACTTGAAGGTTAGATATGCTGTCTGCCCGATGGTCAACAGCCATGGAGCACACAGCTCAGCTCTATTTTTTATAACTTGACTGCATGCTGATTTAATGTCAAATGAAATATAACGACTTTTTGCCAAATATAAAATGCCTCCAGAACCACAGTTGTCTGGGGATCCTTGATCTGATCCGTCGAAGTATCCCAGAAGCCTTTGAATGATTTATTTTCAGTGCTTTTAGTATTTTGTACTCCAAATAAGAATTACATCATCTACAAGCGATAGGGAAGTTAAGTTTTTCTTGTTGATGCCATTTAAGCAAAGCTGTTATCATCCTATTTAACCCTTTAGCTACCGATAGGAATAAAAGTGGGGACATCAGGAGTCTCTCCCCTGCTGTTCCCATTGTGTCGTGAATCTCTGGGATCTTTACTTACTTTTCTGACAAGTAGCCGTTTGTACAGGAAATTTGTCCAATTTTTGAAACTCCTTTCAATGAGTCTCTCCTTTAGGGTCGATCTCTAAGACCTGGGGAGAGGAAGGGATTTCCTTCTGCTCGCTACCCTCCACATTCAGAAGGATTCACACTTATGAGTATATTTAATTTATCTTATTCACACTTATGAGTATATTTAACTTATCTTATTCACACTTCTGAGTATATTTAACTTATCTCTTTGAGGATTATCTATTTTCAAGAGTCACCAATGATCATTACTTGATGAATCACAGAACATAACTTTTCCTGTTGCCGAGGTTGAAGATTTTTTAATGGTGTTGGCTAGCTGTTCTACGAAATGGCTTTTTTTGTCGGAATCTGGTGATATAAATTTACATGAATCACTATTTTTTGTTGTTCAAAATCTATTTCTAAATGCAGAAATGGATTCAGCATGCGGAAAAACTCTCAAGGCACTCACATTCTACAGAAATAATCACTTAAATATAAGAATCCAACAATTTCTCACCGGATTTCAGGTAAATACCTCGGAAAAAATCTTCATTTCGTAGAATCTTTAGCCTACAGCTTTTTTAATTGCTTCTGGATTTTCAATCTCACTGCCTGGATTCAGTTTTGCTTCTTGATTCTGCCTGCATATTTTTTATAATTTTAGTACCTTCTACACTTTTCCTTTTTCTCGATTCTATGCTTCCTTCCAGACTCAATTATTTACTGTATTAATACAGTGTTCGATACTTGTATATTTGCATGTTCAAATACCTAAATGGTATCTTTTAGTGATCCAATAATTGGTAAATTTCCCCTTTCTCTGGACTTTTCGATTTGCTCAGCCAGTCTTCCTCTGTATTTGTTTCCACCAAACTTTTTACAACTTCTCTGTCTATCCTTTGAGTTAAAGTCAGTTTTCAAATAAATCAACTTGTCAGCCTTGTTTCCTAGCGTTTTCAATGCTTCTACATACCAAAATTCCATGGGCAGTCCAGGTAATTTACCCATACACGCTGAACCAAACAAGTTTCTTTCCTAGGATCGAAAGTTGATTGCCATTTCCCCAATACCATCTTTTGCTCTAATGTAAGCCATCCTCTAATGATGTGAAAATTTTTGGTATGTTATACTAAGAGCCCTAACCAGTGCTTTTCCATCCATAGGATTAATGGATTCTTTGGTACTTTCTTCGCTTTGTTCGTGCACTCAGGTTGACAAAATTCTGAGAGATCTCTTTTTATTTTTTCCCCTGTGGTGGAAATGAATGCCCTTCCTCAAGCCTTGCAACATAAACCTCTTCTATGACACCTGTAGGGTTTTGCCATGAATCAATTTAGCCTCTGACTTTCCGTTCTATATGGATTTAAGGAATGATACCTCTTGTACCAACGGCTCATCCGGACGTCATGAACTTACTATATTGTAAAGGTGGTTTGAAACACCCCGTAGACCTTTGTTTATTTCTTTACCATATACCCTAGAAGATTTCTAAATTTCAAGCAGTCCATTCCTTGAACTGAAAATAGACTTGAGAAATTCCTCCTCTCCATCAATATAATCTACTAGTTTATCCTACATAGTGACCCTAGCCATCTCTGGCTCATCTGGCAGTGATGTAATTTTTGTTTAACTAAATGGTAAGAAACTATTTACCAACTATTTCTTTTAGTGTCCCATAGCTTGATTTGTTTTCTGTCAGTGACTAGTTTCTCTCAAACCTTATTAACTTTGTGATCCTACTATTCTATCCCCGCTCATCTGACAGTTACGTATTTTTCTGGCAATTATGTATCTTTTGCTGAACTAATGGTATCTCCGTTTATTGACTAATTCTTTTAGTGCCTCGTAGCTTGATTTGTTTTTTTCATAGGTTACGCCTTTTTCTAGCATATCATCCTAGATTAACATTTTGTCAAGAATTGACCCATTGACAATCATCACATGAGATTTTCGCCGACCGAGTAGCTTCTACCTGTCATTTACTAATTGTCCCTGGAGAGAGACTCACTGCTAACAATGGATAATAAATATATTGGTTCCGAGACTTGCACATTATTGAAGTTGAACAGATTAGTGATGAGTAGTGTTTTTTTAAATCTTTCATCAAAACCCGCACATACCTGCTTTTATATCATCCTTTTACAAGGATGCTAATCAATTGCACGTTATCAAAGGGGTAGTGGTTTCCTGCATCTTTATCCACATTGGGACTAAGGGCTTTGTTATTTCATTTACAAGATGTATGGATTTGAATCTACTATTCTTGCATGTGGGTTCCGTTAATGTGGTATGGAATCCTTCTTATCTCGATCATAAGAACTTCTTGATGCACTATGATGTTGACCGCCACAAATGCTTTGTTTGTGTGGATGATACAACCCACGATTTGAGCTTTTTTAACGAAAGCATTTCATTTCTGTTTAGTTCACTGCTGTGACAATGGAATACTCTCTGATGTCAAAATTACTCTGCACTGGATTTGACCCCATCTCTTTTATTGAAGAGTTCTTGCTGGTTGTTGTTTGTCGATGTTTGACAGTTTTGTACTTGATGATATATTCTCTACCAAAATCTGTGAGATCAATGCACCATAGCAGAAAATTTAAGCATTTATTTTAAACAAAGACGAAACAATTTTGTAAGTGGTTTTATATTATAAGAATTTTTTTATGGTGGTCTTCAAGGTGTTGGCCAACATCCATGCCTTTCTGATTAGCTCTTCTCTACTATGATGGGGTGCCTATCACTTGCTCCTGAACGTTAATAGATTTGATCCTCAGTGAGTTTGCTTGACACGCTGAAGATGTTTTTGTGTAGCTTATCTCTCCTATGATTTCCCATGACTTCTTCAACTTCAATTTTTATGAACTGTAAGAAATTGAACTTTACTAATTGAGCCTTAGTGAGTATCTGGACATGCTGAATATGTTTCTGCTTAGCTAACATCATCTATGATTACTCATGTCTCGCAGTTGACCTAATTCAATTTTGTGAACGGTAAAGAAATTGAGCCTTTGTGACTAGCTTCTTCAGTGCTGAACTAAGACCTATTAAAATTTACTCAATATTATTATTTATTTTTTTTGACATTTTTGGTTTTTATATTTTCCATCAAAAAACGTTATGTTTAAAATAATGCAAATTATGCCCCTTTAACAATGAAGTTTTTCATAATAAATTATTTTTTCAATATTGAGGTTTTAATTTGAAAATTAGAAGTTCTCAATAGTGAAGTTTTTCATAATAAAATATTTTTTCATTAATGAGGTTTTAATTTAAAAATTAAAAGGATCACATTCTTTGAAAAGGTTTTAATTTAAAAATTAGAAGTTCATACTCTTCAAAAGATTAAAAATAGTGAAGTTTTTCATAATAAAATATTTTTTCATTAATGAGGTTTTAATTTAAAAATTAAAAGGATCACATTCTTTGAAAAGGTTTTAATTTAAAAATTAGAAGTTCATACTCTTCAAAAGATTAAATAGTGAAGTTTTTCATAATAAAATATTTTTTCATTAATGAGGTTTTAATTTAAAAATTAAAAGGATCACATTCTTTGAAAAGGTTTTAATTTAAAAATTAGAAGTTCATACTCTTCAAAAGATTAAAGACAAAAATGATCACAACATTAAAACATTTCAAGTTCATTTTAAAGCAGATACAATATTTTGCTTAATTTAATGTATTTTGCTATCAAAAAAATTCTTTCATATACCAATATGATTTAAAACATTTCAAAGTTCATTTTAAAGCAGATACAATATTTTGCTTAATTTAATGTATTTTGCTATCAAACAAATTCTTTCATATACCAATATGATCTATTACCAATATGATCCATTAAGAAATTAACCCTTCAATAATGGAGTTTCAATTCAATAAATCGTCAATAACGAAGTTCAATTAAAAAAGCACTCTTAAATAATAAAGTACTAGTTCACTCTTTAAAAGAGGAAAGATAAATGACCACAATAATAGAAACATTCTTTTTTTGTCCAAATAAAAAAAACTTGTATATTCACCTCTAGTTTACATCAACCAAGAATCCAAACAACCCACATCTCGTATTTCCACTATGACTACAAAGTATCAAGTATTTCTATATCACTACTTGTTCAAAAATATTCCTACTTGTACATTTAGATGTTACATACAAAACATTCTTTACATATAAAGAATATACTTTTATTGTTGCTTCTTCACCCACTACAAGAAGACCATCCAAGCCATAAATTAGAACTAAAACTCCATAGATTTTGTCTCTCCTTCTTATCAAGAAAGTAGAACCTAGAACCCAAGAGCTCCCACAGGAAGAGACAAAGTCTACTTGGATAGTGAATCAGTGTTTTCATGAAGTTCTCTAAGTGATCGAGCAATAACCATTCAAAGGATTGGAGAGTGGATTTGGTGTCACTCATAGAACTCGAGGGCTCCCACAAGGAGAGATTAAACATCTAAATATTCCTATTGTTCACTCATAACCTGAGATGATTGAACAATATTCCTGAACAATAGGAATATACATAGAGATGACTGAACAACAGGAATATTTGATGTGACTGAACAATAGCCATTCAAAGGATGTCCCTCGTAATTTGAAGCTTTTTAAGGCCTTTTTTTAGAAGCTGCCTCCTCCAATAGAATACGAAGAGCTACAAATTTTGCTTTGTTATTTGTCCTCTTTGGAGCATATTGAACATGAATATAATGATTTTGCTTCATAAAAAGAGCAACCCCAACACCAATAACAATTGAACATTCATTTCATTTTATCGGAGCAGCTGCAAAGTAGTGTTTAGCTCTAGTTTAGTGGGAGTTTAGTTAGGTGGAATCATTAATTTTCTGCCTTTCTCTATTATATTTTTATTACCCTTCTCGGTAACTGTAACACCCTCCCCAGTTCGAGGTATTTTTATTACCCTTCTCGGTAACTGTAACACCCTCCCCAGTTCGAGGTGTTTTCATTAATACTACTTATGGAGCTAGTAGATGGATTACAGGTGGACAAGTGACTTTAATCTTTATTTGATCCTTTCTTAATAACCTTACTACCTTGGTCTTTGATAAGTTTTGGGACCCTTGATCCTTGAACCTTAGTTTTAGTGGATCTTAGGTGGCTCGCTTATGACCCTTAATCGGTTTGCTAACAAAAGCGTTGATGTTTGTGAGTTAATGGACGAAGCAGAAGAGGGTTAATGGCAGGAGGTAGGTCTTATCAAAACTCTTGATACCTTGGGGGTGCACTCACTTGGTACTCATTCCAACTTTGGGCCATCTGATTTACCTGCTCGTTGCTTGAGCGGAGGTTCTAGTGTTACGCTCACTTGGTACTCATTCCAACTTTGGGCCATCTGATTTACTTACTCGTTGCTTGAGCGGAGGTTATAGTGTTACGCCTTCTTTTTATGCCTTTCTACCTTGTTTGTCGAATACCTTTTCAGAGGTGCCTAATCCAGGCTCAGGATGCAGTCCACAGACTAAGTATCGAGGTGTTGATATCTCTGGTTCGCAAGGGAAGTTTTCTAAAACACTCACACCTCGGAAGAATCGCAGGCATTGATCTTCAAACAAAGTGGTTAAGAGAATGGTTTTAGCGAATACCTTTTCAGAGGTGCCTAATCCAGGCTCAGGATGCAGTCCACAGACTAAGTATCGAGGTGTTGATATCTCTGGTTCGCAAGGGAAGTTTTCTAAAACACTCACACCTCGGAAGAATCGCAGGCATTGATCTTCAAACAAAGTGGTTAAGAGAATGGTTTTAGGGTCGTATATTGGCTTGGAGGATACTTGTAGGTTGGGATTATACGGCCCGGTGGGGAGATTTGCCTAAGGAAATCTGTTTAAAGAGAAACTTTCGGTTTTGGTGGAACAGGTTTGGGTGCCCATCTTAGGATATACCCTTGAGATAATTTATCTTAGAAAAGGTTGGCTGGGGTTCATTTGTAAATCACTTGAAAATGCAGAACTCCTAGAGAATAGATGGGTCAACGAAGGTATGTAAAGAGAAACTTTCAGTTTTGGTGGAACAGGTTTGGGTGCCCATCTTAGGATATACCCATGAGATCATTTATCTTACAAAAGGCTGGCTGGGCTTCATTTGTAAATCACTTGAAGATGCAAAACTCCTACTAGAGAATAGATGGGTCAACGAAGGTAGCAGCCTCATGTTAAATAAATGGCGGGTGGCTTTCGATCCGATAATCGAATTTTTCTCCCTTGGACATTTATGGATACTTTTACTTGGGCTCCCCTTATAGCTCTGGAATGAAGGGGCACTAAAGGCCATTGGAGATTCTCTAGGCAAGTTTATTATGTTAAACAAAGCCACTCTCTCTGCGGCAACTAGGAAAGTGGGTAGAATCTTGGTCGAAATGGAGATTCGCCACGGGCTATCGGAATCTTTAGAGATTGAATGGAGGGGTAGGCGCTTCATACAATGCCTATACTACTTAGGTATTTTGTTTTGTTGTAGCCTTTGCTATAGCACAAGTCACTTGAGGCGAGATTGCAAAGGTTTGAGTGAAGAGGTTGACGAACTAGATGGCTCTGTCTTTCCATATGGCACTCCTGATTTATCCACAAAAATTGGTTTCTACGACAATGGTTCGGTACACCCGACTCAGGAAGACCCCAGCTACTCAGAGTCATTGACAACTTTATCAGGTAAGTTAAAAACACATTCTAGTCCTCTTTTCTTCTTTGTCATTATGGGAACGAGATGCACTAAATTCGTCTGTTTGGTTAAAGAATGTTACTACTAAAGTTGGTGAGTCACACTTAGTCGACAAGGGGTGTTCTATTTTGACAAGTCCAATTTCTATGTGTCGGGAACATATTTCTCCTTTTTTGGGTGTTTCTCCTAGGATTGATCCAGTTTTTGTTACTGATAGTCAGCCTGAGTCTAGTCTAAAGTTGCCTCATCAGAGTCATTCTTCGAATCCTATTGGTCCTTCTTTGTCAAGCTTTGCTCCGGAGCCAAGTCAACCACAGTTCGGTTTTTCCTCCTCTCCTCCTGGCTATCGGGAACCGAACAAAGAGGAGAACTCTCTTATTGCTGTACTTGACTCTCTGTTACCTTTTATCCGTGATCAAGAATCTACTGTTAAGCTCCCTGTTTACCTTGATCTATTGTTAAGCTCCTTGTTTACCTTGGTAAATCTGTCATAAACCTTGTTGTGGGTGAAGGGGAGGCTACCTACTCGCATTCTAAAGATGAAGGGGTTGGGAAGGATTTTGCTTGGTCTAGGGGCCTGGGCTTAGAATACTTGCCAACTAAGACTAGAAGCGATCGAAAGAAGTCCACTATTGAGTCTCTAGATTCAAACCCTCGCACCACTAAAGGTGCGCCAGTTGGAGCATTGAAGGCCTTGGCGCGGGCTAAATAATGATTATGCTTTCACTCAACCTAAGGGGGACTAGAGGCACCCTAAAAATGGCCTATGTCCGAAGTGTTCTTCCGAAAAAGCTAGGAATTTCTGACATACTCTTCAGCCTACCTGGTTAAGTTGTCCAGTTAATTCAGTTGGAATTTTTGTAACTTTGTTGGTTTCATGGGATCCAAACATTTATGCACTAGTTCCTTTTCTTACATGTGGTGGGATTTTATTGACATGGATCTGTCTAGCTAGCAGAAGGCATTTTTCATTCTAAATGTCTACGGTCCTGGTCCTTGTATGGAGTGGAAAAAATTCTGGGATCAGTTGGAAAACTTAGGCTTGTTGGCACAAAAAAAATTAATTTTAGCAGGGGACCTCAACTTGACTCTATCCACAGGTGAAATTTGGGGAGGCTCCACTTCATTGGGGTTGTTGGCTGGTTATTTCAAAGCTTTCTTTCTTAACAACAAACTCATTGACATAGTTCCGGGGAAGGTGGTTTCCACTTGGCGAAACGACCGTTCTGGAGTAGATTATATTGCAAAAAGGTTGGATAGAACTTTCATGTCAGAATATTTTCTTGATATTGTTGGCATCTATAGGTCATGGGTGGAATATCCATTCATTTCAGACCATGCCTCGGTCCTTCTTCAACAATAATTACCACCCCTTTTTAAGGCTTATCCTTTCAAACTTAATTCCCAAAGGATTTTGGATCAAGGATTCTTACAGTTGGGACAAAATCTTTGGATTGATCCAAAATACCTCGGTGAAGTTGGTAAACAGAAAAGACTTGTTTGGAAACTTAAAGATCTAAAGGTTAGCACGAAACTTTGGCAAAGGGACTGTAAGCTTAAGATATATGGTTGATGAAGCTAGAATACAAGGCAACATAACGGGAGGCTTAAACTAGACCTTTATTGCATTGATTCCCAAACTTAACAAGCCTCAAAAGTTTGGAGATTACATACCGATCTCGCTTTGTAATCTTTGCTGTAAAATCATATCAAAAATTATAGCTAATCGGATCAAACCGATTTTGTCTAGATCACTCTCGAAAGAGAAACTGGGATTTCTGCAAGGCAAACAAATTCAGGATGCCATAGGCACAGTTCATGAATGTCTCCACAGTTTAAAAAAGAAGAAAACAAAATCTTTAGTCTTAAAATTGGACTTAAAGAGGGCCTATGATTGCATTAAATGGGACTTGTTGAGAATGATTCTTCTTCAAATCGGTATGGGCCTAAAGATGACTAAATGGATTATGAGCTGTGTGGTTTCCACATCTTTCTTCGTGCCGATTAACGGTGAGACAACAAGTTTCTTTAAAAGTGGTAGGGGATTAAGGTAAGGCTACCCTTTATCCACTCTACTCTTTATACTGGTTATGGAAGGATTAAGTCTCTTATTAAAAGACAGTCAACGTGAAGGAAAGTTGACGGGTATTAAAGCTTCCAAAACCATCAATATTCTCCATATTTTATTTGTTGACGACGTGATTATTATGTCTAATGCTACTATGCAAGAGTGGGAGATTGATAAGGTGTTAAAATCCTTCTATTTGGCTTCAAGTTTACAGGTTAATGGATCTAAGTCTACTATGCTTTAGGAAGGTATGGCAAAACAAGAGTTATTGCCATACAAATCCCTGTTTCCTTATAATTTCTTGGATCTCGAATATGGGTTCAAATACCTTATTTTCTCAAGACTAGGCCGCATAGAGCTATTGACTGGAGCTAGTTATTAAAGAAATGGGAGAAAAAGATTGACAATTGGTGTTATAGATGGCTATCCTTGGGAGGACGTTTCACCTTATTAAAATCAGTGTTAGAATGTCAGCCTATCTATTGGATGTCATTGGTTGTTGTTCCTTGTTTTGTTTTAAATACTACGAGGAAAATGATCAATTTTCTTTGGAGAAGAAACAACGAAATAACTCAACTACATCTTTGTAATTGGGAATAGATTTCTATTCCAAAGAAATTTTGTGGCTGGGGAATTAGTAATATATTCGACTTTAGTAAAGCATTGGTCGCGAACACGATTTGGAGAGTATTAATGAGTGGGGGCATTTGGCACAGAGTAATTTTGGATAAATATCTCCCCCACTCTACTGTCAAAAATTGGTTTAGATCTCAATCATTCCAACAGAAGGTGTCATAAAAAATTTGGAGTGGCTTATTAAGATCTGTGCACTTAATCACTCATTGGTTAAGTTGGAATCCAGGGTCAGGCCATCTTATTGCTCTTGGAAAAGATAGGATTCTTGGGATGGTTAGCCACTCTTCATCTTAACGATTGTCAAAGTTCTTGATCTTAACGACTGTTTTACAGTCTTTGAGTCAACCTCACGAGGATATAATCCCCCTGTGTTTTTAAAGAGGTGATACTCCTCTATTTCAAATAACATACAAGAATATAAACAATGTCTGAGAGAGGACCATACTTATTCTTGAAACAAATATTCACATGCAAAGAATACCTGAGAAAGGACCACGTATCTTGTAGAAAGTAAATATTTACAATATGTTACAAGATTATAAACCAAAAAAGTGTGCAGTAAAATAAGACGACATTTCCATCACAACATTCATCAAAGAAGAACAAAAACACTCCTTGGTACACTTTTCTATGCTTCCCCTTTCTACCAGAGCCATGGTCATGAAATTGACGGCCACACTACATGTGAAGTCCTTGCACAACTCTACAACTTGTTACTACTTTCAAACTATCGATCCAAGCAAATTGTCATGTAAATCACAAAGATCTATATATCTACTAGTATAAGATATGGGTTGCCCTTGATTCACTTTAACATCGTCTTTTCTCAAGGGAGATAGATAATATATTTGGTTGTTGGTTATCTAACTGAATGGCACCCCTTGACCATATTCTAACAATGAATCCAATTTTCTATTAAACCTGAAAGAAAATTTCTAAACAGGTTTCCAACCTTTTGGACCATGCTTCATTCATCAAGTTCTATTGTGCACCCTCCATTTCAAGGGGTCCTCTTAGAAACAAGCTTTTTGCATCATTTTGAACCTTGCAAGTCCACTTTAGAACACTTTATTGAAATGCCTTTCCAATTTGAATGTGAGCTAAGAGTTGTGTAAGGTTGATTATTTTGCAGTGTACGCTAAAAAATACCAATTTAATTTTCATCAGATTTCACTGAATTTGGATAGCTTTCACTTTGAGAACTTTGGCTTACAACAAGGCACCTCTTTTTTCTTTTCTTCTTCTTTTTGGCAACATTGCAACATTGGAGTCAAATCTAGCTAGCGTTATTGGATTTCGAGGGTTTTGTTTAGTAAGGAAACCAAGGTTCGAAACTCATTGAAATGCCAACACACGCTAGCAAACAAAAAATACATTACAACATTGAAATTTCATTTATCTTGAATAGATCTAGCTTTATATTAGGACTACAACATAACATGTGGAAAGTTTCCTCGCACATATTACAAATGAGAGTTTGAATTGAATCTTATGGAAAATCACATATCTTACACTGTTGTGGGAAATTGCCATCACCAACAACACATAGATTCCCTGCTGCTGCATATTCTCTCGAAAACACAAACCAACCAAGTAATCCGTACTCCAAAACAAAAAATGTGTTGAAATATTGTCACTGCAAAGAATATTCTACTTATTATTGAGTTATTATCTTATATATCAATCCTCTTTTATGGATTGATCATGTCAGGATTTGTAGTATAAGACCAAATCCCCTTTTGTGGATTGGTCAAACCCTAATTATATGTTGCTAATTAAGAAGTCGGCCCTGAGACCTAATCAAAGTGGTTTTAACCACTAAGAGAAGTCAACCCTGCTTGATGAAGATACACCACCCTACACCTGCCATCCAGTATAAATAAGAGTGGAAGGTGCCTCATTAGCTCACTCACTCAAGTCACTCATCTAGTCTGCAAGTTTGAAGGAAGCTATAGTTGTCAGTTGCCGAAAAAAGGAAGAGAGAGGTGCATAGCTTAGTCTTGGATATTCTCTTGTGTTTGGTTTATTATCTTGGCATTATATTGGAAATCTATATTAAGGAAGTTTTTGTTGGGTTTTCTCCCCCATGA
>CBVK0101733367.1:0-10962 GCA_900067695.1 Picea abies | reverse complement strand
TTTTTACCATATTTGAAATCAGACCATCTCTGCAAATAAATTAGCCATTACAGTTGGATTTATATTGCAAAATAACCATAAAAAAAAGTGGTTTGGTATTATTGGTAGTCAAATTTTTACCATGTTTGAAATCAGACCATCTCTGCAAATAAATTATCCAAATTAGTCATAACAGCTGGAATTAATTCCAAAATAACCATTAAAAAAGTGTCCGTTCATGTTACAGGACTTAGTAGGATAATTAGTCAATGTTTTGTGTTTTTGGTTTTGCTCAATGTTTTATCATTTTTTTAGTTTAGTATTATTGGTAGTCCAATTTTTACCGTGTTTGAAATCAGACCATCTCTGCAAATAAATTAGCCATTACTGTTGGATTTATATTCCAAAATAACCATAAAAAAAAGTGGTTTGGTATTATTGGTAGTCAAATTTTAAATTAGCCATTACAGTTGGATTTATATTCCAAAATAACCATTAAAAAAAGTGTCCTAGATGGGGCTGAAACATTGTACGTTATCCCACTCCAATGAATATAGTTGCAAAAGATAATCGGTCAAGGTAGTTGGCTTTCTAACTTCTCTATCTATGTACAAACCGGTAAAGGCGAGCACAATTCAAACTGGTCAAGGCTAGCAATATCCACCTTGTTATTTCTTTAGTAAAAGCTAGCAATATCCACCTTGCTACTACAGATAATGTATAAGTAATCAAATCTAAAAATCTTTTGTAGCATTGTGAATATTGGCAGCCATTGGTAAACCCCACTCCATGTACAAATTGGATAAGACCCCAACTGTTGTAGCCTGTAAAGTATTTATCAATTTGTTATTATATTTCGACCACAACCTTGCCATAATTGTTTTACAAAAAGTTTTGGGCAAGGTTGGTAGTATTCCAGTATTTTGTTTTTTGCATTTACATCTTAAAGTTTATGACTCCTATAAATGTTTTCCAATTACTCTAATAAACACTATAATGGTGTTACAATATAGTATGTCAAATGGTAAGTAATCCAAGTTGGAGAAGTTTAGTTGTAACATTTGCAAAAAAAAATTAACAAAATAGTGCGTAATCCATGTTTCCTTACACTGCAGGGAGCGTTTCTCCTCGTCTCAAAGATCCAGAGGAATCCGAAAACCAGAATGCTCAAACGGATTATGAGGTTCCCAACAGATTGAAAATGCTCTCTAAGACAAAAAGACCAGAGGTATGTTATACCCATAAACACATAAAATATTGAACAATAGTTCGTTCATAGACATAAAGATAGGATGGATTGCATCTGGCAAATTCTCAGTTTAGAGAGATGACAGGTAGAAGTGGAGGTAGTGGTTGTGGAGGGCAAGGAGAAAGGTCCAACAATAGTCTCTCAGGCCAAAAAACAGGGAGCTTCTCTTCTAGTTCTGGGGCAGCGAAAGCCATCACTTCTGTGGAGGTAAGTTGTAACTATCCAAAAGGCAAAACATTTACATTACATAAATATTAATCACAATTTATCACAATTGTTTGAATAATAACTGTCTTGTTTGAAAAATAAAGGCCTTAAAGTTAAATTTGGTGTTAGTGTACGTTAATCATAATGGTTATCTTTCAATCCATTTTAGTGTTAATGTACGTTAATCATCATCATAATGATTACCTTTTTCAATATGATTAGTTTTAGTTTATCAGTTTGTTGTAGAAATAAGATTAGTTTTGGTTTATCAATTTGTTGTAGAAATAAGATCAATATCTTTATACTTCGAGCAATCATATATATTTCTCTATGGAAATATGCAGATTACTGATTACATGGGCTGGAAACAAGAGAGTTGAAGGAGCTGGAATGGTAGAATACTGTATTCAAAATGCCCACTGCCTCACACTGGCTGTGAGAAGGAAAAACAGACGAACGGGTGGTTATCTTATCACTAGCAGACGCCAGAAGAACTTCTGGCTACTGGCTTGAGACCAAATTCCCCACAGTTACTGTTATTGTTAACCGTTACTGAACATAGGATATCATCGATGATTTGGATTTTGTCTTCTCTTTGTATTTTTAACCTTTGAATCTCAGTGTGTGTATATGTAGGCTGTGATTATTTCTATTGGGAGAGCATATAATTATACAGAGAATCTGGTGCAGTGGGGGACTGATGAGTGAGTTTGATCCCTTTGACCACTGCTCCTGGACAAGATATTCATGTCCTGTCATGACATTTATATATACATAGAAAATAGAGATGCTTTAACACCACTACCTCGCCAGAATCTCATGATGCCTATCTTTCAGCCAAAATTATTACTCCCTTTTAATTATAATGTTTTTAAAATATTATATTATTACTCCCTTTTAATTATAATGTTTTTAAAATATTATAGACACCTTTGGGCTAGAATTATTGCACCCCAAAAGATAAACCGTATCATGATGTTACTTATTAATATCATATATTTAAAAAAATAAACTTTTCATAATGTCGCCTATTAAAATCATATTTTAGAATTATTGCAACTTTTTAATTAGTTTTTTTAAAAAAGCCTCATCATGCTATCGCTTAGAATCCTTTTTTTAACCTGGGCATGTCGGTGGCCATGTCTCTCGGCTCTGTAATCATTTTTTTTCTTCCCTCGGTACTCGGGAGTGTCGTCGGCGATCTCTCTCCAAATTTGTTATTTTTTTTTTTTTAGCATGTCGTTTATTGCCGACTTTTATTCTTTAATTCCATATCTTTCATTTTCGGTGTTTAGTGCGTATATAATTAAAGCATGTTGAATTAATTTAATGGGTTCCACCTCGGATAAACATCACAATCATTCATCAACTTTAAATTGGTGGTATTTTTCGGACATGTCACATGAAGATATAATATTATTATATTTTTTGAAATATTTAAATGAAAGCTGATTTAATAGTTGATAATAATAAATTTAATGTATTTTTAAGAATATTCAATTATCATAATTATAATTTATTTATTGTAAAAAATTATATTAAAATCTATTTAACATTATTCTTAAAGATGATGATTTTATATTTCTATGCAAAGTTTTTGTATTGATAACTAATTAGTTTTTGAAATTTATTTATTGTAAAAAAATTACATTAAAATCTATTTAACATTATTTTTAAAGATGATGATTTTATATTTCTATGCAAAGTTTTTTAATTGAGTTTTTGAGTTGACCAAAAATTTATCTTTTTTCTATATTTGAATTTATTTATCTTTATAATTATGTAAGGAAAATTTGCAATATAATTAATAGTATTTTTGAGTTGACTGAAAATTTATCCCTTTTTTCTATAGTTGAATTTATTTATCTCTATAATGATGTAAGGAAAATTTGTGATATTAGTTAACACATAATATTAACTTCTCATTAGTAAAAGAAACAAGTATAGTGCGACTTACATAGTGTGGTTATAAGCCTTCTAATAACATATTCTATTTAACTTATAAACCCATGTCTTGGAATATATTAGATATGCGATTAACTAAAAAAATAGTTTAATAATTTAAACCTTTGAACATTGGCCTTTCAACACACAAAGATGGCATTATGACACCTTCATGTGATAAGTAAAATAAATGTATCTTTAAGAATTAAGAAAAAGAATTATTTATGTTTTAAAAAGAACTTATACAAAAGGTAATATGAATACCAATGCACTTTTTCTTTATGCAAAGTTTTTATTAGTTTTCAGTGTGTAAAACAAACTACTTCTCTTATATCTAGAATTTATTGTGTTTCCCATGATATCAACATTGAATCTTTATGTTAGTATTGATTTTGTTTCAGTCAATAGCATGCATCGTGATCAAGATTAAGGGGTCAAAATTCAAGAGAAAAGGATCGAAAGGGAGCTTGCAGAGTTCCTGCATCAAAAAAACAAAGCATATGGTCGGGTGCTAAGAGATTTACAGTAAAAAAAACCAATCCTTAAAGGCTCGAGGCTCAATTTCATACTCGAGTGCTTATCGGTAGCATGAAAGGCGCTTATCACACCCATATTTAGTTCAATCCCTTACCCAAATGGAGCCATATCATACAACCGAGGATTAGCGAGTGAGTGTGGGCGAAGGTGTGGGCCCGATCATCCGACCATTGCAAGCGAGCTTGATCAACAATGGAGGATGATGTCGCATTGGAAAAACGTTTGAGAGTTAACACAACATCGGGGCACGATGACGATTTTAGGTTGCTACATGTCAAAGAATAAAAGGTGTTGCATGGCAAAGAGTAGTAAAGGAAACCACTCCCTTAGGGTCGCGATAGTGGTATTATGATCCCGCCAGGATTTCACATCAGCCAACTCATCTTCTATCTGACGAACCACATAGTGCCACCTGGAGTTAACAGAGCAGTCCACGGGGACATCAAGGGAGGTGATGAGGACCTGAAAAGACAATGACACACCCTATCGATCCTGTCAAGAATCATCACCTATGAGACAAAGGCCCACTACCACTCTAGTTGGCATATCAACTCATGGTGCATATATATCGAGTCCCAGAGGACACTTCAGCGCCTTCATGTACCAATTCCAAGCTTCCACATGTCCATGTATTCATGTTGATGTCAGCATGATGTCATCCAAGTTTCACGTGTTTTTCATATTTCAAAGGCTCCAAACCGTGGGAAAAATACGTGTGCATGGGAACAAGGGAATGAAGGAGATGTTTCAAGCGAGTGGGAAGATATGTTGAAAGTATGCCAAATTTGTTGGAAAGGATGTGACACGTAACAAGTTATCTAGCATCACGTGCTAAGCGTGATCAATCATTTCACCCCATCAGTTGTCTCACCAAATATGTGTCAAGCTCTTATAAGAAAAGAGTGAGGAGACTGGGGTAAATCCAACCTGCAAATAGTCTAGTTCCACTGATACAGACATCCAAATACCCAACATAAAAAAAAATGATCCACCTATGCAACTCCCTTCCATAGGAGAGGATTATCAAACATCCTGGATACAGATGTGGGGATAAGATGTTATGTGCGTCGCTATGGGAAGAATGTCCTTCTCAGGTATAATTAACGCAACATGGAAACCAAAAGGGAATTTGAGAATCCACCCTAACCCGCAGTTGTATCAATTGACCATCATGAGACAGCGGCTCGAGGCAAGAGATTCAAAGCTCCAATCACTAGTACTTTGCACCAACATAGGGTGGGGTCTGAGCAAAAGGTGTTGGGAGGCCTTTCAACCAATCAACAACCCAAATCATTCCATGGTTGAACGGGCCCATTGCTACAAAAAACGATCTCATTGAGTCAGCTAAGAGGACTCATCTCAAGGCTCAATAAGACAAAGAGAACACAACCCACCAAGCATCAACGCGTCAACTTTGGGGGTAAAAATATATTTTTACCCAGTTAAAATAGATAAAAATCAGTTGAGATGCTGAAAGAAGTTAGAATGTCAGAGAAGTTATCAATATTCTAACAAGCGGAAACAAATTTTCAAGAAGCAATATTGGTTTGAGAAAGCAATTTCCTCTCAAGCAAAGGAAAATATAAATCAATGAGCGGAGCTCATTTTAGGGTCAACACTTTGGGGAATTTAAGAGTATCTTATACCTGAGTTGTTTCATCAAATATCCCTTCAAACAAAAACCAATTTTCAGGGCTACAGGATGCAAGAGATTAATACCCTATGTTATGCTTTAGTTTTTATCTCATTTTTTTGTGTATGTGCTCTTCTAAAATCCTTCCCTCTCATTTTATGGCTTCTTGTATTAGATCCCCATTAATAAAAACTTAAGCATCAAGTTTTATGACATGTACAGTGTGACTGCGTGTTGTTTATCTTATGATGTTGAAGTGATTTCCTCTGAATGTATGACCACTTCATGCCATTTTTTCGTCCGTTTAATGATGTGTAGAGGGTACCTCCATGGATTCAAGTATATGGAAATGTTCATTGTTTGATGTATATTTTAATGATCTGATATATTTGTCAAAACTACTGAGCTTTTAATTGCTCAACACATTATTATGTCCATAGGCTGTGAGATTCACCATAGAGCTGCCTCACATGTCTATCTTGTATTTCTTCTAAATTTTCCCCTTCTCAAACTTAAATAAAATTGTTTAAATCACTTGTGGACATATGCCTCTTCATGTCGAATGTCTTGGTATTGGTTCTGGTATTGTTTGAGGGACAAGAGTTCTATAAGAGAGAGATAGAAACTTACCCAAAATTTTGCATATTTTATGTTGTAAATCGATATGGATTTAAGATTCATTATGGATCTTAGCCCCTGAGGTGCCTCGACATAGTTCCATTACACCCTAGAAAATATTGAGGGATAGCATCCGAAATGGTGCCGTTGCCAGGGAATGAAATTTGAAAGTATTTTTCCTTGCGGATACGACATCACAAATCTGGTACTTGGAGGTGAACGAGTTTCAAACACCTGGCTGTTAAGTTATTTCACTTGGCGACTCCACAATAGGAATATCTGGCATATAATAGAAGATATACCAGAAGCAATCCAGATCCTAAGCATACTCCAGTACACTCAGACCCTGAGAAGCTCTTAACCTGGAGAAATCTCAGAGAGCATCAAGTATCGTCACCTCTAGGTAACCCTAATTTGAGAGCTTCTCATTCTCCTGTTCATGTAAGTAGTGAATCTTTGGAGCTTGTTGTTATATATGTTAATTCTATTTATGCTGCTAAGCTATATTGTAAACCCTTAATATATCTATGGAATTTACCACTAGGATTCTGTGAAGAAGTGAGCGCCTCCTTTAAACCCTTTATGAGAAACCCTATTAGCCCTTAGTCCGTTGAAACCCATAACATCATCTTGCAGAACATTATGGCTAATTTAGGAGGAGGAAGAGCTGAGGGGAATCAACCTCCCCCGCCACCTTTAAATCCCTAGGTCCTGTCTTGATTTGGCCCTTTAAATCTGCCTGCTCACGTCCATGACCTACATGAAAATTACTTGAAGTTGTTACCCAAGTACAATGGTGAACCAACCCTTTCTGCTAAAGAACACCTAGTTTATGTTTGTGGAGCATGACGATGTCTTCATGAAGTTGTTTGTTCAAACCCTAGAGGGAGATGTTTGCAAATGGTTCAGAGAACTCCCCACTTCCTCAATTGATAGTTGGAAGGCTCTTGAATCTCCATTCATGAAGTAGTGGTGGTAGAAGAGGGACAACTTGTATTACTTGACTGAATTTGGATCCCTCAAGAAGAAAACAAATGAGTATGTTGTTGACTTTAACATAAGGTTTAATAAGTTTTACAACAATATTCCCAAAGAAATAAAGCCTCTGTAACAAGTATCCAAAGTTACATATGCTGGGGCGTTTGATGCATATTTTTCCATGGCATTAAGAGAAAGAAGAGCCCCCAGCTTGTTGATAATGCAATATGATGCAATAGATATTGAGAGAAATATGATCGCATCAAGAAAAATGAAACAAAAATCTGATCAAGTAGACAAGAAGAAGACCAGAGAAGACTATGACCCTCTAAACCCAGCTAAAGATGCTCACAAGGCTAGAATGGATGAAATGTCTAAACTAATAAGAAATCCAACAAACAAGATGTCTAGATTTGAATTGGATACTGTCAATGCCAACAAAGTTCTGCAAGAAGAAGGGGCGAGGAACCCTAACCAGTTAAGGAGGCATTTAAATCCTCAACTCATGAAGAGATAAAGAAGAAATGATGAGAAATCCATTCAGCCTCCTGTTAGAACTAACGATCATAATAACCTCATAGAAGAAGAAACAGATGAAGGGTACATTGATAATCTAGAGGACATACCCCTGTTGCACAGGGGGAATAATAAGATGCACCTAACTCATAATGATTATGAAGACTCTCTTAGCATTAGGAAGCAAACCCCCAAAAATGAATCCAATGAAGAAAGTACAATTCTATGCTCAGTATAGAATGTTTACCGATGCACTACAGACCTAAATGCACAAGAAGTATGATCTTAGGCCTAGACAGAGAGTTGTTAACTAGGACATCCAACCATAGCCTAAGAATCTTAGTCCAATTATTCCTATGGATAAATTCAAATAATAAAAAATATTACCAAGACTAGAGAGGTTGGTGAAAGTTCAAAGGAAGAAAAAGAAGTAAAGGAACTTGAGGAATCAATTTCACCCTTTAATTTTGAGAAAGAAATTTCCAAAACCAAGATCTCGTTCCCATTGGATGAATTGGCTAAGAATCCATCATACCACAAGAAGATTGAAAAGGTCATACATGGAAAGGGCCCAACAGGTCCATCTGACATTGTGAATTTACAAGATGAGTCTCCCACTATAGTATTTGGTCCTCGTATAGATGACAAAGAGGAATCGATTGTACCTTTCTATGTGACCCTGAATATCCATGACAAGATGTTACATAAATGTATGCTTGACTATGGTGCATCTCATAACCTCATGCCAAAGGTAGTAATGGAGAAGTTGGGGTTATAAATAACCAGGCCTTACCATGATCTCCACTCCTTTGATGAAAGGAAAGTAAAGTGTGATGGAATGATTAAATACATGGTAGTCATTTTGGCTCAACTGCCTTTTAAGAGCATCATGATGGATGTGGTGGTGGTTGATGTACTTGCAAACTATGGGATGTTGCTATAAAGAACCTAAGCTATAAATCTAGGAGGTACAATGCACATGGACATGACCTATGCTATTGTGCTAGTATTTGGAGGAGAGAAAAAAATATTTTATAGATAAACAAAGTTTTCCTATGTAGTTAGTGACCAAAACAACTATGTAAACCATCCCATATATGTTGTTGATGAAGACCTGGGCTACTACATCCTCTCAGTAAATGAAGAATACCAAGAGGCCCTAGCTCTGATAAGTCATGTTCTAAGCCCTGCCCAAGAGACACAAGGTATAAGGAAAATGTACTTCGATGGGGAATATTCAAAGGAAGGAATGGGATCTAGAGTAGTCCTCATTTCCCCCCAAAAAGAAGAAATTCATTTGTCCTACAAATTGGAATTTGAAGCTACTAATAATGTATTTAAATATGAGGCCTTGATTTTGGGTTTGGAAGCAACAAGAAATATGTGTATTACTGAGTTGGTAGCCTTTGGATATTTAGAACTTGTGGTTCAACAAATCAAAGGTGGCTATCAAATAAGGCACCCTAGGTTGAGAGCCTACAAGGATTAGGTATGGGATTTGATTGATAATTTTTACAAAGATTTTAATATCAGTTTTGTCTCAAGATAATTTAACCATCAAGTTGATTCTTTAGTAGTATAAGTTATTACTTTCAAAACCCCTGCTAGTCCTCAGATGATATATGATATTGAGATGAGGTATAGAACCTCCATTCCTGATAATATAAAGTACTGGAAAGTATTTGAAGATGACCAATAGATAAAAATATTTTTGTAGGTCATAGATGAATTTTCCAACAAATATGTAGATTCAGATAATGAAGAAGAAGGGGAAATTGTGGCCAAAGAAGAGATGAAAATGACCTATGAGTTTAGTGAGTACATGGTTGGTCACAAAGTCCTCCAACTGAAGAATAATTTCATCCCTAAAGGACTAGTTCCTATGGAAAAAAAATTTGATAGAAATGATGTGCCCATAGAACCTACAGTCATGCCCAAAGATGATAATGTTGAAGAATGAAACATTGTTGATGGGATATCTCCCTCGTGACTTTGCAAAACATGATAGATCAAGACTATATAGAGAAGACTAAAATCTTCCCTCACAGACAAGTACAAAAAATTGAAAGAATAACTATTTTTGATAGGAGAAAGTGGGGAAGGAAAGAAAGAGAAAGAGTTCACTTAAGTCTCTTGTTTGATGTCAATCCCCACTCTTGCTTCTCGAAGAGCTCTTGATCCTTTGTTGGAACCATCTTGCAAAATGGAATCAATACAAGTGTTGCTATGAGGTATTTATATGATCAACAATATACATGTCCCGAACTATATTCAAAGAAAATATGATAAACAAAGACACACAATGTTGCAATGAATACACAAATTGGAGGGAAATCAATATCTTCTATTAGCACCAAATATAAAGGTTAATTACAACCTCACTCTCTTTTGACATTGCTTCATAGCCAACTTCCTGGGTTCTTCCATGAATCCTTCAAGCATCAACTCAACCACAATAATATTCCTTAGATAGCCTAAATAGAGATATAAATACACCCTATGGCTATATATATAGGAAAGAGGTACTGGAAAAGGAGTTTCAGATTGGGGAATGTCACTCAGAGGATAATAAGGAAAGGGAATATTGTCAGATCTCGGTAGCACGACCTTGTACCAAAATAATTCTCCATGTCTTAGCCCTCAATGGTTCTTTTATTTCTTCCTCAAGAGGTTGGGGGAGTTGCAATTCATTTTGTACGGGCATGGGGATGTTGGGAAACAAGCCCAACAAAAAACCTGCCCAAAAACTCATAATTATTTTAATTTTTCCATTTTTTTAGGACATTTGCAGGTTGAAAACTAAGAAGTCGTGTATATCCACGCTTTGCATCAAAGGAGCCCATAGATATGTGCAAAAGATATTTTTTTAATATGATTTGCATGAGGCGAGTTTTAGATTTTGTCTAGCAAGCTAGTGGGAAGGGTTAGGCCATGGCACAAATGCATAGGTGTGGAATGTTGTGATATAACATATTCCCCCTAATGTGTGAGGTCAGAAGGGAAAAATGATAGCTAAAATACATTATAAACTCGAAGAGGCGAGGATGCATTGAAGAAATCCGTGAAGGTCTCCGAACAACTAATCCAAGAAAAACAACCATCAGTACATGTCAATTAAGAGTATTCTCTTCCCAAGTTGGGCATATCAATTCTTAGGAGTGATGTAAGCATGGCCACCAAAATCAAGTACACTGCAAACCCATGGAATATATGAAGTATAGCTAAAGTCCATGGCCACAAACAGTACAAAGTGGATCCATGTGATATAAATGAAGTAGCAAGCATGGCCACAAAAAATACA
>CBVK0101732226.1:0-15881 GCA_900067695.1 Picea abies | reverse complement strand
ATGCCTAAAATCTAGGGTTTGAAATTTAGAGCATTAAATACATTCAAATCAAATCAAATATTTGATGATGTTTAGAAAAAATATCCTTCTTGAAAATCCATGTGTTCGCTTGACTTGAAACCTCCTCTTGGCATGCATGGAATCAAACTAAGGGCTAATTGTCCCATTTCATAGCATATGGCGAATTTCTGAAAACTAAGTTGTAAAGATATGCTTGTATCTCTCAAACCATGAAACCTGTGTAAAAATTGAGAGAGGTTTTTGTATATGATCTTGTTATTGAGAAAAACCTATTTAATTTTTTTTAAATACCTCTCCATATCCTCATAATCTGTTCCCAACGATGATGACTAAAATAGGAAAATTCTTGTATTTTCAAATCTGAAAAATGAGCTGTTCCCAACGATGATGACTAAAATAGGAAAATTCTTGTATTTTCAAATCTGAAAAATGAGTTGTAAATATCTTCTTATATCTCCCAAACCATGACACCTATGTGAAAACTGAGGGTTGTTTTTGTATATGAGCTTGTTATTGAGAAAAAAATATTTTATTTTTGAAAAATACCTCTCCATATCCTCTTAATATGTGCCCAAATATGATGAGTAAAACAGGAAAATTCTTGTATTTTCAAATCTGAAAAATGAGTTGTAAAGCTCTGCTTGTATCTCCCAAACAATGAAACCTGTGTAAAAACTCAGAGAGGATTTTGTATATGAACTCATTTTTAAGAAAATTATCTTTTGGTTTCACAAATTCCTCTCCATTTGGTCAGAGACTAAGTTTTAACTTGACTACAAAAATAGTCATTTCCAGACAATCCCATGTTTTTTGTTTTCTGATTTTTCATACAAGACTGCTCCAAAATGCTTTTCTGAAGATAACAAAAGGTGTCTTATGTGTATTTTAGGCCATAAATTTTGGCAGTTCAAAATGTCAGTTGGCGTAAGGAAGAATTAAGACTGCCTCGTAAAATGTGCATGCATCAAATCATGGGAGATATTGGTTTAGTTTAATTAATCTGGTTTTACCAAAGTTAATTAATCTTTCGGTACTCATTGTATTGGGAATTTTTGGTTTAACCCTTTGAACCTCTAACACCCGAAATTGCAATGATTGACTTTGGTTAATAAAAACGTAATTGTGATTAGGCGCTTAATTAATTACAGAATTATTTGTATCACCATATTGTGACTCGAAGCTTCGAAGGTATAGCTTCAGGGAAGTTTGCATGTCGAGTTGCGAAACCGTGAGATCGCGATGATATGTTTTAATTAAAAGGGAGGATAAAATCGGATTAAGTGTTTAATTAATTATGTTCATATCTTTATCGCGACTTCGCGACTCGGGGCTTTGACAATGTAGCTTTTTAAAAAAGAACACGTTGAGTTGCGAATTTCCGACAGAACTTAGCCATGGCTAAGCTTTTACCTTTAACCTTGACACGGGTTACTAAAAAAAGAAATTTGTGGTTCCAGCTATCGGGGTTATGACAATAAGACTTTTGGATTTAGTAAACGCCGAGACGCGAAAACCCGATGATGTTTAACTGTGATTTAGGAAAATTTTACTCTCGTTACTGCCCTAGGTAAAATTTTAAAACGATTTCGTCATTTCGTTGCTTGGGACTTGTGAACTATGTGATCTATAGCATCCGACATACGAAATCCCGAGGTAGAACAAAGGGGGAAAAAAATTTGACGAAAAGTAGAACTCGCCTCGAGAGTACAATAACTATCGTCGCTTGCGTGATAAGACTTCAGAGATTTTGAAACCACAGATGGAAAATACGAAAACCATCTTTCGATTTCGAGCATTAAGACATGAAATTCGAGATGGGCTAGAAAAAAAAAAGGCATCTCCAACAGATGGCATTTCCTAGGGTCGAATTTTCACTTAGTCATATCAACAAGATTACAAAAAATCTAGAACATTGGTCCCATACCTAAAATCTAGGGTTTGACACTTAAAGCATTAAATACATTCAAATCAAATCAAATATTTCAGGATCTTTAGAAAATATATCCTCCTTGAAAATCCATGTGTCTCCTTGACTTGACACTTCATCTTGGCACGTGTGGAATCGAACTAAGGGTTGATTGTCCCATTTCACAGCATATGGCGTATTTCTGAAAAAATGAGTTGTAAAGATCTTCTTGTATCTTCCAAACCATGACACGTGTAAAAACTGAGGGAGGTTTTTGTATACGAGATTGTTCTTGAGAAAATCCTCTTTCATTTTTTCAAAATACCTTTCCATCGCCTCGTACTTTGTGCCCAAAGAAGATGACTAAAACATGAAAATTCTTGTATTTTCAAATCTGAAAAATAAGCTGTAAATCTATGCTTGTATCTCCCAAACCATGACACCTGTGTAAAAACTGAGGGAGGTTTTTGTATATGAAATTATTTTTGAGAACAATCTCTTTCTGTTTTTCAAAATACCTTTCCATCGTCTCGTAATCTATGCCCAAAGAAAATGACTAAAACAGGAAAATTCTTGTATTTTCAAATCTGAAAAATGAGTTGTAAAGCTCTGCTTGTATCTCCCAAACAATGAAACCTGTGTAAAAACTCAGAGAGGATTTTGTATATGAACTCATTTTTAAGAAAATTATCTTTTGGTTTCACAAATTCCTCTCCATTTGGTCAGAGACTAAGTTTTAACTTGACTACAAAAATAGTCATTTCCAGACAATCCCATGTTTTTTGTTTTCTGATTTTTCATACAAGACTGCTCCAAAATGCTTTTCTGAAGATAACAAAAGGTGTCTTATGTGTATTTTAGGGTGTGGAATAGTGTAATTATCATTTTTCACCATCATCCATCACAAAAAAATCATCATCATGTTATTTTTTGAAAAATAGGCTGTTAGAGGTGTTCCTGTAGCGCCTGAATATTTCCTGTGTGGAGAGTTGCAGGAACATCCTGTAGTGCCATGAAAAATATGTCCTTTGGCATTTTTGGATGGAATTGACTTGAAAAAATTGTTTTCAAACTCTGGTAATTATGAGATAGTCATTATAAACATGTGCATAACTACTTTTATCCCCTCTTACAAGACTAAATATCTCTCATTCCTAACAACATAACATCATTTTGACCCCCATGATAAATATTTTCAACCTTTAACAAAATATGCTGAGGATTTATAACATATACAAAAAAATTGTAATGAACAAAGTAAGGGGTGAGAGACAAAACTTTGAATAAAATAAGAGGTGATAACATTGATAGCCATATTTGGTAAGGTGAGGGTAGCAACAACTTGATATCATGTTACTCTTGGGGGAGGATAAAAGAAGGGTATTTGGGTGATGGTATGTGGTATCGTCTGCAAAACAAGAATTCGACCCACGGATGGTAGACTCTACGATGTTTTGTCCTACAGAGTCTGTATGGGGAGTTTTTCAGGAAGTATCGGGGTGAGATAGGAAGGAGTGGTGGTGGAGTATGATGATTTCTCGATGGGCGGGGGGTCTGGTATCTCTACTCCATTGGTCATGGCAACACACACAACAACGGTGGTGGAGTTGGGGTGTGGGAAGCCTTGGTATATATCAATCAAATATGGATCCTGAAAAAACCCTGGTCCAACGTCTATCATTGGGACAAGGTCAACTCTCAAGCAAATAAGTGGTAGGATGTTATCAATGTGCCCTAATTGGTTGGGTTCGTGGTGGGTTAGTTGATAAATGGTGATGATTTTCCCATTGTGAGGGAAGAGAATGGTACAAAATATCGAGGAATATACAGCTTGCATGGCATACATATAGCTTCGTCCGAAGAGGATATTATAATCCAATTGGGCGTCGATGACTTCTATGTCGACGAGAATTGTTTTTCCCCCAATTCGACCTGAATGTTTTGATACAAGCCTTCTGGTTGGGATGGTCGACCATCATAAGATCAAATATTGATGGTGGAGGGGATCAATTCAGGTGAACCGAGTTGTTGCCACACTGATTTGGACATGATGCAAGTGGATGCGCCTTTGTCTATGATGTAGTGATGGACCATGATATTATGGATTTTGCATGAATCTGGAATGTGAATAATGATGGGAGTCAGGGGGTCTACTCTATCTAAATCAAATGTGATTAGACCAATATATACAGGATCTACTGTCCCCAGTTGTGAAAGTAATCCCTTTCGTTTGGAAGGGCATGTTTGAAGGACTTCCATAATTGACATGGAAGTGGGTGATTGAGTGAGACTGTTAATAATATTGTAGATATGGCTGACCCTAGCATGAGGGTTATGCGCATTCCTATGCAAGGGTGCGCGAGGCATGCAGGTAATGGATTCAATGTTAGGACGAGGGATCATCAATGTTTGTCTAGTTGATGGTGGTAGAGCATCTGAAGTGGTAGGTAATGAATCAATGGATGTACCATATTGACGACTGTGAGTTTGTAAGAGGATTTCCTCTTCAATAGTGAGGAGGATACTGCGATCGGTGGTGTTCCCTGGGTGGGATTTTTCAGGTGGAGGGAACTGCCCCTGTGGGTGTGGATGTTGGAACCCCTTTGGTTGAGTATTAATGACTCCTTGATGTGGAATATATTTTTGTAACATCATTGATGGTGGTGGTGGTATATAAGTGGGAGGTCCTTGAGGTTTGGTAGCCCGTTTAGGATTCATGGCATCCTTCATCCATTTATAGTCAATGATTTGAGGGCAATGGTGAGTGTAATGGCCACATTCTCCACATAATGCATAAGGGTAATTGGTTCAAAGGTTGTTATTTATCCCTTTTCATGGTTGTCCATTATTATTCCACTCTTGGGGGTTTTGGTTGGGTTGGCGTTGGTTTCCCCCAACTTGGGGGTTTTGTTGAGGGGGGTTCCCTCCTTATACCTGGTTCCTATTCTTTCCTTTATTTCAGTTATTATTGAGTTGGTGAGGTGGATCGGTCGTATTCAACTGTTCAAAAGATTGAACCTGTTGAATAGGGGAAGGTTGGATGAAATTGACCCCCACTTAGTGTTGTACATGTGTGGGTGCGACAGGTTGTGGTGGACCTGGGAAGGCATAGTATGGGTTACCTTTTTGGGGTCCATATGGGTTGTAAGAAGTGGAGGTGGATCCATTATTACTAGGTGGATAAGATGTTGTTGGTCGAGGAACCAATGGTGGGACAGGGATTGGTTGGGGAAGGGATGTGAGTAGATGCGTACACATAGGGGGAAGGGGAGGTGCCATGAATGGTGGTAGTGGGGGATGCAGGGGAGGGTAATATGAAGCTCCCCCATATGGTTCAAGGTATGGATTAGTTCCATATATGGGTATCGGTTGTGTGTGTTTTTGAATATGAGCCATGGATCCAATTGACCCATCAGTAATGTGAGATGTTCCAGGTTTGTCTTGACTGAAAGGAAAAGGACGAGGAACATATGGAAAGACTGTGTATAGGTACCATGATTGGTAGTAGATGAGGTAAAATTGTTGTTCCTTAGTGATGGCTTCATCTTCAGTTTGGGGTAGGGTTGTGTCCACATCTTTAGCAAGGGTAGGAACAAGCGATGGGAGGAACCAATATAGCCTTTTTTGAGGGGTGGTTTCCACTTTAAAAAGGTTATGATGTCTACGCCATTCATGAATATGGTATGACATGTGAGTAGTGGTGTTTTTTTTTCATTTTGATGGGATTTTAGACCCAGTATCATAACAGATGGAAAGTTGAAAAAATTACAGGAATGCTTTGGCTAATGATTCAAATGTTGTGTGGGCTCCAGAGTTCTCATCCATGTACCATTTAGTTGATGTACCAGTGAGGGTTCCTTGAAATAACCATAGATGAATGGAATATTCCATTACTATATTGGAAGAACACCACAAGTGGAAGGACATGACATGGTTGGCGGGGTCCTCTCTGTCTTTTCCTTAAAACTTAGGGATGTTTGAAGGTATTTTTGTGGGCATATTCAACCAAGCGTGGTCGTTCAATATGGGATAATTTGTTAGTTTTTTTAGATCATGGATATTGAGTGAAGCCAAAAAAAGCATGATAGGAGTGGGTCCTACCATGTTGTGGGAGGAAGTGGTTGCTTGGGAGCTTGTACTTTGTGAAAAAATTTGGGCTCTGCCTCCTTGTGGTGGAGGGTTTGTTTGTGATTTGCTTGGGATATTGGTTCCAAGCACACTGAATACTACTAATCTTGAGCCTAGTCTCATAGCACTAACTGGTGTATGTGATTGTACTACTCATGTCTCAGTGAAATTAAGAACACCACCCAAAACTGGGGGTAAATTTCTCAAGCGTCTAGAATGGTGAGAATACTGTGGTTCCCCTATAATTCTATCCTAGAAGTGGGTGTGTGTAAATAGTGGTGAGGAATGATAGAAAAAACTGATTTCAAGTTAATTTAAACAATGTATTCATAAGATTTCATGTGCTTCAAGTGGTGAAAATCATACATCAAGAAAATGTGAAAAGTGGTTTGGGTTTTTTTGTAACTCCTCGTGGGGGAATAAAAATAAAATAACAAGTGCATGTTTCATATATGACATAAGTTCCTTCCTCTCAAACAACACTAGACCTCTAAAACATCTCTCGACAGTGGGGTCGGAACCCACTTGAGGAGAAACTAGTGAAGGGACAAACAATCAGTTATAATGAGAGATGAAGGGGGCATATTCCAGAAGTACTGGTGATATTTCCCATCAAACATTCAAAATATGACTGAGGTGCAATTGCAGCCCACAACCGCCACCTTGGGTAGATAAATCTTAAGTTTTGGCTACTAAGATACCTCCATAAATCACGACATTTATATTTTCGGCCTAAGAAATCGGTCACAGGCTGGATGCTTTCCAAGGGTTGGGTGACCCAAGGAGGCACACACAAAACAACTGGACCTCAATCTTCAACCCTTCACAAGTGTCTCCCTACCTTATGGTATAGGAATTCTTGACTAAGAGGATTTTGGCACCCTGATTCACAACTTTCTAAGTTTCAAATGAGAAATGATGATGGGGAGTTATTTGGATCCCTATCCCCAAAATCGTAACTTAGACTACCAAATTATTTTGTGTTCCTCATGTGGAGGTTATAAAGTGGGTTTATTATGGTTGTTTTTAGAATATGAAAGAGGGTTGTGAAGTTGGGGTCATGGACCAACTTTTTTCTTTATGAAGGTGTGAAAAAAGACCCTTTTCTAAACAAATGAAGCCCACAAGAGTTTCAAGTATCTAGCAAAAGGGTTTTTGAATCAGTGAGAGTGTGTGCAAGGAGTGGTGATAGTGAAACCTTTTTTTAATAAATTAAATTCAAGATTTTATCATGGTTTACCTCGTGTGGTCCTTTACTTATCTTGTTTAGATAAGTTACTAAATTTGTTTAAAATGACCCTTGAAAACAAAAGGAATCCTAAGTTGTCATGGAAGATATGATAATCCTTACTTGGACCTTTTATCTTCCTAAGGTGTTTTGTGATCTAGAAAACTTGAAACTAGTCCTAGATTGTGAGCATGTGGGCATGTGTGGTCCCTTACAAAATTTTTAAACTCCTTAGGCGACTTACTCTAAAATTTTGAAAACTATCCTAGAATTGCATGCATGTGGTAATACTGGCCCTTACAACTATTTTAAGATCAATTTTCAACAGGTAAGTTGAGATGATTGGCTTCTTTTTGAAAGTGATTTGATTTACTAAGGGAGATGAGACTTATCTAAGCAATCTCTTTTTTTATTTCCAAGATCACACTAAGGTACGAGGAAATAAAATACTCCAATATTGGTTTAGATGGTATTCTAGTCCTGGTTTAATGTGATGGGATTTTAAAATGAAATCTTTGTTCTGAGGTTCAAATGCAAAAAACATTTTAAGCCATCCATGTAGAAACCAAGGAAATAAAAGGTATTTTGGTCCCTTTTAATATCCCTAATTATATATGTGTGATGTGGTGTCTATGTATGAAAGAATGAGATCTCATTCTGCTTGTACTGGATTTTACAAAGTGATAAAATAAAATCTAAACTACTGAGTGGCAGTGGGAAACTCAAGCCTTACATTTTTGCAAAAATAAGACAGGTGCATGGCAGAATTGGAAACATTCGTCCACATTATGCATACCATGCATTTGGATAGTTTTGATAGAGAACATAAGTGTGCATAACACACATTTGTTCATCCCGAACCTACGCGCACGTAGATAAGTTGGCGAGACAAAAATTTTGAAAAAAATATCTTACTGTGGGGTGAAATCTTACTCTAAAAGGGTGATGTTAGGTCGGTTTTGACCCTTTCACATGAAAACAAGTAAGAAAGAAAACCCTAACAACCTAATTGGTGATAATTTTGATTTAAAGCCCCAGTATGGCCACCAGTTTGTTGGGTTCCTTTTGTCACAAGGGTGAGAAAAAGGGGGTCCCTTAACTATCTAGTTAGGTTATCCAGAAAGCACATCATAGAATTAGTTGGTTAGCGGCTCAACTAACATCAAGAAACAAGAGATAAACAAGTAAGAAATAAATCTAAAATAAGCAAACAATAACTTCAAATGAATGCAGAAAGAAAACACAAGATATGTATGCCAAGTAAATTGATCTTCGAATTGATACTCCTTGGAGAAATATGGGAACTTATGAGTCCCCTCTTCCTCCTTGGGAAGGCTCTTTATCAATGGCTAACAAAGGGAAATGGTGAAGAAAAGAGTGATGGACTACTAGTCCTAACACTTGATATGGATGCCCAAATATTTATAAGAGGAAGCTGGCTTCCCAAAGATAAAAATGAGCAGCATAACAATACTCAAATTCTTCTTATTTTTTGCATACAATGGCCCTTCATTTATAGGAGGATGGAAAGTTTTTCTTAACTAGTTCCAAATGTGAATGGGAGGCCCTTGGAGGCACCTCCCATCCTTTTTAGTGATCCCAAAGAGAAATGTGGGGGCTATTTTCGGTATGGGGGAGATTCCCTACATCTCAAAAGTGGTCGAGGCCCAACCAAACTCATCAATGTGTTGTTTTTGTGTCCGCACGGGTCTTTTGACCGTCAGTCGTGCATTGTGCACATCATACACTATGTCAGACTGTGCATATTTCCAGAACCACTTTTATATAGTTTTATGATTGTCTTACCAAAATGAGTGTAATCCTTCCATTTTTATATAGTTTTATGATTGTCTTACCAAAATGAGTGTAATCCTTCCATGAATATTGGTAGTATGCTGCGTTTGTGTTAATTTTTTCTTCATCCATTGTTTGTATTTGTGGTGAGCCATTTTTCAGTGATAACACTGACAGTAAAAACTTCCTCATTAAGAATGATCAAGGGCAGTGTGTGGGAACATTTCTCCTAGTTTATATTAGCAAGTATTACAAGTTACCTATACCATACCTCTCACTCAAAAATGATTATGTGGTAGCATTCCATAAGCAACATGATGTGGGAAAATTAATGTCTAGTTCATGGAAAGAAGACATGAAATTCTTCAATAGGTCTTCATGACAGTACAATATCACTAGTCTAAGGGAACCTTATATGTATCTTATGGTCTTGATTTCTCAGCTATATGGTGAGAATGATTGTTCATGGTTTAATGAGGCTTGGATTCTATTAGCATACACATTAGTTGTAGTATAACTAAATTATCATTAATAATTAATATATATAATCATTAATATTTGTAATTGACAGTTGTGAAGGGTGTGTATCTTCACTAAAATCTCTCTATAAGGTCGGACATTCATCGTTGTAAGACGGACTGGAATAATATATAATAAATATGTATTTTATAATAATAGTAATAATAATCTATTTTTAAGGTCACGACTAAGCTAGACACCAAATTGGTGTATGAGACCCCCTTGTTTGTGGGACAGTGTATGAGACCCCCTTGTTTGTGGGACAAGGGACCCCCTCCGCCCAACAATTTGATTGGTAATTTATTTCTATGGAGGTATACATACCCTACCCCCCTTTGGATTTGAACTTGTGACCTGTTAGGAGGAAACACATGTTATATATCTAGTCCCATTATATCTACTCCAATTGTATCAGAGCATACATTCTCTCTCTCTCTCTCTCTCTCTCTCTCTCTCCATATCAAGAAATTTTTTCACGGAGGATAATATTTATAATATTCACGTAAGATTTAATAACGTGAAAAGGAAAAAAGGTAAAAGTAATATATCTATAAGTGGAGGACAAGAATCACAAGTATTTACGTTAAAGTTAATAACATGAAAAATAAAAAGGTAAAAGTAATATTTCTTTATGTGGAGGATAAGTTTTATAAATATTCATATAAAAGTGAATATGTGAATAAGGAAGACTAAATTACAATTTATTAAAAAAAAATAGAGGTGGAATAAATTTTTTAGCTTTACGAGCCACTAAATAAACCCAAATAAGTGAAACCAAAGTCAAGAGAGTAATCCCACCACTCACCTCAACTAATATATTTTATTATATATTCTTTAAAATATTTAAAGACATTTAACCTTGAAGGTGTAGCATTAAAAATATATTAAAGAGAACCATGAGAAGTTCAGAAACTTCAAGGAAGGCCTCAAGTGCCACAAGCAATATGTCACCCAATAAAGAGTTAAATGATGAGTTTAATAAATTAAGAACCTTTTTGGTGGAGATATCCAACAAAATCAATGGTGTATATATAAAATAATTAAAATCCTCAATGGATGGATCTCAAATAAACTCAATTGTATAGATAAAATTTACAAAAAAATCAGTGAGATGGATGATTTCTTCAAAAGAATTGGTGACATAGAACAAGGATTAAAGGTGTGGGGAGAAAACCATGATGAGATTAAGGCCCATGTTGCATCATTGAAAAATGGGAATAAGGAATTAAATAGCCACAGTTTCCACTCCCACCACTCCTTTTTTCCACCCCCCAAACATTCATCCAATTTTGGATCCTTTAATGGATTTACACACAAGTTGAGATTTGATGTAAAAAAATTTGATGGAGAATATGACATGGAAATCACAAGGTGGATTAATCGACTTGAATTCTATTTTGATTTACATAAGATGTGTGAGGATGAGGAGAAAATTAACTTTGCATCATTGCACTTAGACAAGGAAGCAAGTGGTGGCACTCAAAATACCAATCAAGGGAATGGGAGACATTTAGGAAGCATTTTTTTTAGGATATTTCAGAACATCAAGGAAAAGGAAGTATTTTCCAAACTCACTCGATTACAACAAGGAGGAATGGTGGATGGATTCGTTAATGAGTTACATGTGTTAGCTACCCATGTGATTGATTTATCAGATGACCAACTCCTATAAATTTCCATATTGATATTGAAGGAAGACATAAGAAATGAACTTAAACTAATATATATCAAGGATGTGGAAAAATTGTGATTAAAATCTAGGTTGGCAGAAGAAACATTTTTCTTTCTTTCAGTGACCTCCTTGGTATTAATATGAAGAACCAAACTCAAGGTTTACTCTTTCTTACAAAGTAACTCCACCACCTAACATAGAAGATGACAAAATTTTGTGTTTTAGATGTCATGCAGCTAACTAGAGGCCAGGCCACAAATTCAAGGGAAAACAATTATATATGTGTGAAATAAAGAGCAATAGTGACAATGAAAAATATTCAGAGGATTCTGATGAAGAATCCAAAAATCCAAAAAAATCTAGCCATCAAAATAGCAATGCTTCGAGGACGAAGCATTTGAAGGAGGGATGACTTGTAGTATAACTAAATTATCATTAATAATTAATACATGTAATCATTAATAGTTGTAATTTATCATTGTGAAGGGTGTGTCTCTTCACTATTTTTTTTTGAAAAGGATCAAACCCTTGTTCAAACCACCACAAAGGATATTGGTATGCCATATGTAGTTCAAGTACCTATTAAGGACTAGAAACAAGTAGATTCAGTCACAAAAAAGGAATATAATCAACCAAACCAAGAGTAGGTTACATACACAATACTAGGAGAAGTAAATAAACAAACAAGAACACTAGAACAACAAGGTGATTAATGGGGAAAAGATAAGAGAATGGACATGGAGGTTGAGGAAGTTGGAAAATGAGCAAAAACTATGGATAAAGGTAAGGCGCTAGTCACAGATCATTTCCACACTCCAGGGAGTTTAGAATAAATCTTGTCATGGGATGACTAGCCAATTCCTGAGTCATTGGATGAGGTGGTTGATGTGAAATCCATTGTGTATGACATGAAGAAACGATCACTAGTAAGGAGAACACAAATGAAAATAAAGATGATAGTAGACAATGTTGTGTTAATAACATCATAGGAGACTCTATTTGATGTGAAGAAGGCTAAGGTCAGTGAATTGTTGGAAGTAGGTATGGCTATCTCACATGCCACCATAAATAAATCCACAGTGGAAGAAAGAGAAGTCAATGCAATGAGGAGAGAGTTGGAGTCTCTTGTGAATCAGGTATAATATTGTAAGGACACTACTCAAAGATGTGTCAAATACAATCTAGTTAGAGTTGCATTTGCGAAGAAGATTGCATATTATTAGGAAGAAACCTCGTTATGCGATGTGGCCTATAAAGAGATGCTTTAATGGAGTGAAATGGAATCTAGGACACTGGATTAGATAGAATATATAAGGGAGATTCAAAATATCATAGGAGGTGAGGATCACGATATCATAATTCTAACAGATAAAAGTATCTCAAGAATGCGTGGAGCAACAACATACTGGGTATGCCTAGTTATTGAGCCAAAAAACATAATGGAAGAAAAATGGTTAGCATGCCTCAAATCATGGGTTAAGATTAATCAAGCTATGGTGGATCTTTAGCTACCAAATTTTGGGTCACTGCATGATTTTCAAGATTTAAATTAGGTAATGTCTGAGTTACGATAAAGTGGTTAGAAGAATGAAGAAGATATAAAGGATATCACTACCATGGAACACAACCATTAATCAAGCTATGGTGGATCTTTAGCTACCAAATTTTGGGTCACTGCATGATTTTCAAGATTTAAATTAGGTAATGTCTGAGTTACGATAAAGTGGTTAGAAGAATGAAGAAGATATAAAGGATATCACTACCATGGAACACAACCAGATGATAAAGTATATGGTGGTCAAAGTCGAAGCTACCAGTAGGCTAGATAAATTGATTCCAAAAATAGGAAAGTATATGTAGTGATCCATGGAAATGAGGGAAACACTTAGTTCATTGATGGATCAAAATAGATTCCTGTTGTTGGACGCAGACCTAGTCGGGAGAAAAGGTTATTTTTGGAAGAGAAGCATGAAGGGAAGAAAGGACAACTGGAAGGAAAAACAACACATGCGAGGGAAGTATGTGAGGCACGCATGCAAGAAAGATCTAACAACTTCAGGGTTAGGGTTTTTGTAATGTATTGTAATGGCTGATGAGCCAAAAATATAAATAAGTAGTACTTAGGGGATAGTAGGGAGAAGAGGAAACGAGGACGACTAAGGGACTAGTGAAACAGGAAGAGTCTGGAAGTTGTAAGGGTTGTAAGAACTATACTATTTGGTAAGCTGGAAAGCTACAGAAGCAGTGAGAAACTTGATCTTGAGGGTTAGATCATAGGTTGAGGAGCCTGGTGCGATCTATTCGTCCTCGCAGGGATCAAGAATCATTTTGAGAGTGTAAGATCCAAGATTGTAAACATGCACGGTGAGACATATTACTAAACCGTAATAAAGAGCTTGAGAGATAGATCTTTGTGGACGTAGCCCAGGAGGGGGTGAACCATGGTAACACCTATGTTATGTTATTGAATGTATGTATTTGTAATGTTGTTAAGTGTGAATGTTAGATGAATGAATGAAGGAACTAGTTAGATTTGATATTTCACATGCATGAATAAAATGACTGCTCTAATAAGATATTAGACTGAATAAATAAATATTACAATGTACAAACATAGATATCCACTCATTCCCAGGCTACAAACACCTGAGTATTTCCGCCACCCATAGAGTTATCTCAGGTGAGACTGCGTAGTACATTTTGTGTGATGCGTTGCCTTCTGGTTTACTAGAGGGGTCGATAGTTTTAGAGGGATTTTGTTGGAAGCTTGTTAAATTTAAACCTAGGTCATCTATGACAGTAAGGTAGGATTGGAGTAGATAAATTACAAATTAGAATAATGTAAATCCAAAAAATGGTTCCATTGTTGGTTGGTTGGAATAGGATGGGATTGAGTGAAAAATATTTGCGGAAGACGTGTCAAAAGAATTCCAGATCGGATGACAAGAAATTAAGAGAATGACAATATAAAAGGGGATGTTGAGACCGTGGAACCCAACGGAGAAAAATATAGAGAGTTGGTTGAAAACAAAGGAGATAGAGTTTGTGCAGAAAGATAATAGAAACCTGAAGTTGACATCACACAAATATCTGGACAAGTACGTATTCAACGACTTGCATGAATTATTTTTCTGTTATTTCCCACATGTGTTGCAGGAGTGGATAAAAAGGTTTAAAGACAACCATCCTACAAATCAGATCATATAGCTAGATTGGAATCCTGTAGATATCGCACAGTTACAACAAGTTGATAATAAATTTATGCGTGCAGTAAATTTCTGGTTAGATAGCATTGTTGCAAGATTTATCACATAATTTGTAGTGGATACAATGAAGTCTTATAATGCATAAGATCAAGAGTTCTTGAAGGGAAATTGAGGTAGGTATATCGGATCCCTATATACTTCTATTAAGATATTACTATATAACAAAGGTGTAATGACAATTGCCTCAGATAGATAAACTTATCTGTGTGCATGGGGGATGGGGGGAAGCACTGACAGGAGAAGGAGAAATGGAGGAGAAATGTATAAAGGAAATAAGGAGGAGGCCTTGTACCAAATCATGATGGACGAAGACCAGGTTAAGCAAATCATGGAAAAAACTGGAAGAACACGCATTGGAGTACCCTACCAATATAAGATGAACACCAAGAAGAGAGCTGTAGCTGCGAGGGAGGGTTTGGCAAGTGATGAAAAAGAGGCAGAGGATCTCCCGAATGTGGAACAGATTGAGGAAATTTTGTGTGTGACATATGAGAGGAAGATGAGAGTTCGAAGAGTAGGAATAGAAGGAAACAATCCTATCCATATTAGTGTCAGTGTGGAACCCATAAACCCATGTGTGACTAGTACACCAATAAGAACACCACCATTTAGACAACCAAATTTTGGGAGAAGGAAGATAGAAGGAAGTACAACTACATAAGGAAAAAAAACTGGGGGAGCCAGTTTAGGAAGAATTAGTCAAGTATATACACCACACAAAGGTAGTAGTTCAAAATTCAGGATGCCAGGACATTTTCCCACCATCAGGTTACCAAAATTCAAAGGAGAGACGTTGAAGGACCCTGAGAAGCACATGTTGATTTGTGAAAATATCTAGGAAGCGAAACATATCATAGATGAGGACACTAAACTTGCGCAGTTAGCTATCACACTAAGAGATCATGCACTAGAATGGTACATGAGTTTAGCTGCAACAATTTGCCAAGGAAAACAAGAATGATTGGAGATATCAAAAAGTTATTGATAAATGAATTCCAGAAGCCGAGTTCAGAGGATCAATACATGAATGAGATGATAGAGATAAGACAAAAACGAAGAGAATTTGTATGGGATATTGACCAGAGATTCAAACGATTGAAGGGAAAGCTAAAGTATGTCATGACAAATATGCAACATAAGCATATGTTTGTCAATTAACTACTACCACACTTGAAATACCCCTTGCGACAACAAAATTTTCAAACCTAGGCAGAGGCTCTATAGGTAGCCCTACAACTAGAAGAGAACCAATATTAGAAGATAGATCCATCCATAGAGGATATGAAGGAGGATCTGAAGAACTTAACATTCTAGCTAAACTAGAACAAAGGTAAGGACAAAAGAGAA
>CBVK0101732165.1:0-24704 GCA_900067695.1 Picea abies | reverse complement strand
TTAAAATCCATATTTATCCTCTTTTTGCTTTCATTTTGCCACATGGATGGTTTTCTTTGATTAAAGTTAAGTTGGAATCATTCTATATCACATATAATCACACTTGCATTGGGACCAGAAATTGAACATCAATCATTGAGTATGCTCTTCTCTCGCACCATAGAGCAATCTTGAGAATCAGAAAAACGATTGAGGGAAAATTTCATCTCCCTTAAAAGACAAAATCTTTAGGAGAGGACAACAACCCCCCTTGGGACTCCTCTTAGTTTCTTTTTCAAACACATCTTAAATTTGTAATGGGCCCATACATGCCCACATGCTACAAAGATAGGATAGTTTTTGAATTTAGTGTTGGTAATGATTGTAAATGCTTTGTGCATACTGTAAGAGACTAAGTGTAGTATATTGTAGAAGGCTCTATGATTTTAGCACAAGGAATAAGGATCTAGCGAGATGCGCAAATATTTTGTCCTATGCGAAGAGGGATTTGGATGGCTCTGTGTTGTAACCTGCTTAATTGAAGCTAATAAAGAAGAAGACTTTATGGATGTATCCCCAGGGTGGGGGTGAGCCAAGGTAAATCTGTGTGTTGTGCTCTATGCCTCAACCTGATGTGTTTGTCTCTTCCTTTGATAAGTGCTTTGATGTGTTTAGATAGATATATTTATGCTTTGTGCTTCTGAGATATGAATGAATGTTAGATATAGTATGTAAGATGCTTAGTGTTTGATCTGCTGAATCTAATCTATCTTGTTGTGGCTAAGTGTTGAATTATCTTAGATCTAAGTACATATTGTGATGCTCTTTGTTATCTGTGAAGTATCATAAGGGTTGAATACTGATGAATAATCTATGCTAGGTGATTTCTAAGTGTTATAATCATAGATCTGTGTCCCAGCTAAGGTTACAGACACCTAAGTTTTGCAACCAACCCTGCCTCTACCTCAGGTGAGACTTCATCTGCTTCGCAGGTGTTGCCAAAAGGGTTAGTAGTTAGGGTTTTGTTGGTGCGTTGTTGTAGCATTGCACCCTGGGTCTGCCCTTGTGCCAACACCAATGCATTCTGATTTTTCTTGGGTGCTGAAGGGATTTACTGTCATACACCAAGACTGAGTCGCTTTCCTTGAAATCATTTCTCTTGATATGTTTGTCATGCCAATATTTTTCCCTTGATTTTTGGACTTCTTGGATAAACCTTCCTAGAATCTTTTTTTCCTCCATGATCATTAGTTGATTTAGCCTTTCCTCTACTACGCCTCATTTTGTCATGTTTGTAATTGTTTCTACGCGCAGACTAGGTACCAAAAATTCTAATGGCACCACAACTTCTTGTACATTTACCAATATGAATGGTGTTTTTCATGTCAATATCTTGCATGTGGTCCTATATGCCCACACTACTGTTGGTATCTTCAAGTCCCAATCATCCCTATTTACATTGTAGATCTTCGTTAGTGCATTCTCAAGGATTTTGTTAAAGGATTCCACTGTTCCATTTGCTTCAGGATGATATGGTGTACTCTTTTTATGATGAACTTCAAATTCCTCATTCATAGACTTAATAACATTGTTAATAAAATGAGTGCCTTAGTCACTCATCAAAATCCTTGGGAAACCAAATCTAGTGATCACTTGCTCAAATAGGAATTGTCTTGATGTCTCTGCAATGCAATATTTTATTGGTGTTGCGTCTGCCCATCTTTTTAGGTATTCTGTCACAGTGATAATGTACCTCTCTCCTAACCTCTTTGTTGGTGGGTTAATTGGTCCCACAAAATCTATTTCCCATTTTCCAAATAACTACAAAGTTAATTGTGGTCATAGGGGCATCTAGTCCCTTCCATTCGGTTTACCAACCCTCTGACATACATCACATTTATGGTAGTAGTCCTTTCAATCTTTGTCAATGGTTGGCCACCGTAATCTTGTGTGCAATACCTTCTGCATGGTATCATTTCCTACATAATGTCCTCCTGCTATTCACTCGTGGAATTCTGCCAAGTTCCTTGGTCTTTCGTGTTCTAGCACACATCTTCTCAACATGTTATCTGCACCCATTTTGTATAAGTGTCCTGCAATTAACTGATAGTTTGCAGCCTTGACTACCAGATTTTTCTTCTACCCAATGTTGTATTCCTATGGTTCAATCCCTGTACTCAAATATTGTATGATGTCTGCGAAGTATTCATTGGCTGTCTGGACTGAAAATAACTATGCATCGGGAAATTTTTCCTCTAGATTCATGGGTTCCTCTCCGTTAGTAATCTGCGATAGGTGATTAGGTCTTGCATTCAAATTTTCTGCTCTTACTATCACTTCAAATTGGAATTCTTGAAACAATAATAACCATCTACAAATTCTCCCACCCAACACAAGCTTGTTGATGAGGTATTTGAGCATTGAATGGTCTATGAAAATATTGAAATTTTTCCCCAATAAATAATGCCTGAATTTCTAAAGCACGTAGACCATAGCTAAGTCTTCCCTCTTTGTGGTGTTGTAGTTATGCTTCGATTCTGACAGTTTTCTTCTAGCAAATGCTATAGGATGGTCCAATTCTCTTACTCCTGGTTGTGCCAGAATAGCTCCAAGTGTTATGGTCGATTCATCTACATGTAAATGGAATTTCTTTTCCCAATTTGGGAATACTAGTATTGGTGTGGTTACCATTTTTTTTTTAGAGTATCCACACCGTGTTTACAGTCTTCATTCCATTGGAACTTTGTGTCTTTCCTTACCAATTTCTCCATTGATGCAGTGATCTACACATACCCTATTATAAATTTCATGTAGTATCCTGTGTGTCCTAATGTCGCTCTCAATTAATGAACTATTTTTGGTGGTGGTAGGTTAACAATTACTACAATCTTGGCAGGATATACTATCAAACCTTACTTGCATACTATATGGCCCAATAGTATCCCAAAAGGTGTTTCGAAGATGCACTTATTGATATTTAACGAAATCTATCACTACCTGCATATTTATAACATCATTCGCAACACCTCTACATGTTCTTTCAACAGACTATAGCCTATCCAATCGTCTAGATATACCTCGAGGAACTAGTGGATAAATTCTTTAAATGCAGTTATGACTACTCTGGAAAATATTGTTGGTGCATTATTCAATCCAAATGGAATGACTATATACTAGTAGGATCCCCATTCCATGAAAAAAGTGATCTTGTATCTGTCTTCTAGTGCTATCTTGATCTGATGGTATCCTGAGAACTTGTCGATGAATGAATAAGTTTCCCATCCTCCTACATTCTCCAAGACTTGATCTTTGAACAAGGTAGGGAAAGGGTGATGTAGGCATGCATCATTCAACTTCCTTAAGTCAATGCATATTATTATTCCTCATTGTTTCTTCTCCTAAACTACCATTTGGATTATCCATTCTGATTCTTCTACAGTTTCTATAATTCCAGCCTCCAACATCCTATCGATCTCAGCTTTGACTTTTTGCTTATATATCGGGTTTAGTGTGTGTGGTCGTTGTCTAATCAGTCTTTCCAAGGCTCTGAGTGGTATCTTTATTTATCCTAGCTCTCCTACTATGCCTTTCATTTATATGAATTTTGTTGGGAACAGGTCGTTGTACTCACACAGTAACTCTATTATTCTTTCTACTATTTGCTCATCCCAATAGTCTCCAATGCTGGCCATTTTGGTATTCTCAACTGTCCCGATATTGAATTTCTTCACTTTGATCGGCACAACAATTAATTCTGATTCCAGAGGTGGACCTTCCACTTCTCTCTCACCTTCAACTGACTCAATTTGAATATTGTGTGGGTCATCTTCATCTGGTGCTTCTTCCTGCACATGGTAGCATGACATTAGTTCTTTCACTGTCTGTCTGCTTTCTTGTTGTTCTTCTGTTATGAGTTCAACTTATGGTTCCTTAATGAATATCACCCCTCGGATTTGTTTAAGTGTAGCATCTATGTTGGGGTTCTCATGCTTAAATTAGAAAGTGACTGTGAAGTTCAGTTGTAATACCGTCCAACTCGTAGTTCCGCTGCGTAGTTCTTGGTCCGTATACCCGTTTTTTGGGATGCCCTCTAATGTGTGTATGAAATGGTGAGGCCATTCCTCCGATGGTGTCATTTTCCATAGCACTCTGCACTTCTCCAAGTGTTCTTTTTGTGCCCCCTTTCCATCATATTCTATCATTGATTTCTTCCTTGTTCTGTGCCAAACCTAATGCACAGTAACCGCTTACATTGATACTAGTCCTTGATTGTTTCTTTATGCGCATCCCACCATCTCGTAGGTGTTGCCTTGAGTGCTATGTCTAAGGCTAAGAGTCTCTGATTTTTTAAAACTTCATCTTCATACCATGTCAAGAATGCTTCTAGATCGTTCACCTAATGGAAGCTGGGCGGTTCCCTTAGCTCCGTACCTACCCATCTTACTGTGCAGTCAATTCTTGCACATATTCTTAGGGAAACTTCGCGTAACCTCTACTGCCAATTTTCTAAGCCTGTATTTGAGTCTGACGCACATGAAGTGATGTTACGCCAGTTGAGTACCCCATCTGCAGTTGGGTTTACATAATCCTCATCTCACACAGTTGTTTTATACAACTGGTTAATTTACTTCGAGTCCAAGCAAGTAGGCTCTATGAATCTTTCCCCTTCCGATGGGTCCAATGTCTCAATGACTCTATATTATCCTGAATCAAATGTCATCTTCCTTATCTTTAATTTTATTATGGCCTGGTTATCAAATGCCCAGTCCAAACCAAGAAATGTTGGATAAGGTGTTGTGTCATCCACTATCTCGATTACTTTGAAGTCGGCTTTAGTACGTACTCCATCCAGGTCTATTGTCACTCCTTTTAGTCTTCCAATTGGTAGAAATCTATGTTGATTTTCTAGTTTCATCTGAACTGATGAATATCATAATGTGGGCTCTCCCATACATTTCCATGTCTTCTTGGGTAATACATTGACTTCAGATCCTAAATCCAGTATAATATCTCTCGTGTTCAAATCTCCAATGATGGCATTCATCCTGAACTCCCTACGTGTTCACCTCCTTGTATGTAGGTGACTGACTATTTTTTGTTCTAACTTTCCTTTTGATTCTACGCTACATATTTATAGCATGTTTTGTAATACTTTGACAGAGGATGGATCATTTAGTAGTTTGACACATGATTGAAAAAATCCTTTAATCGTACTTACTTGTCCCAGGGGTTGTGTTTCTTTGGTGTGATCCAATGATGGAGGCATATTGTACTCTAGTACTTCCTTACTATGCTACGCAGTTGATGTCGACGAAATGTATGGCCTTAGGAATTCTTTTCTATCTTGATTGAATATATCCTTCTCGTTCTACACATCGAACTTCTTCCTTGGTTCAACATTCTTCTTCACCCATTGGTGTTGTGTTGGCTCTTGTCGTACTACGTTGTTTCCTTTTTTAGATCCTTCGCATGCAACTATGTTGATGTTTCTTCCTTCGTCCCTTACTCATGATGAAATCCACTGAAAATTATGATTTTTCTAATTCCTCTTGTCCTGGATCTTCCCTAATAACATAGGACATTCTTTCGTTTCATGATCTGATGCACGACAATACATATAGGTCACTGGTGGAAGTGGACATTCTCTTGTATAGTGTCCTAGTTTTTTACAATTGTGACATATCGTTGGTCGTCTACCTCTTCCAAAGCCTCTTCTTTCTCTTCCTCCGTCTCTATAGCCATCTCAATCCCCTCGCGGCACATTATACTGAGGCACTTGGTTAGACTGTGTGATACTATAGTGTGGTTGTGCAGTGTTATACAACAGCTGCACAGTGTTGTACACGATTGGTACTTGATTAAAGTGGGGTGTGTCTTGCCCAATTATCATTTATACATGTACCTAATATGCATATGATGTTCTTTCCCTCATTAGCTCCATGGTTTTGCAATCTTTGTCATCATGGCCTACTGACTTGCAAAAGTTGCAATACGAGCTCTTCGGTACGGTCTGGTACTTCTACATCATTGGGTAGTGATATGTATTGTGACCTTGTTTCTTACAAATCTCACACCATATTCCTCCTATTGGTAATGGATTTGGCATTCCCATTTCCATGTATTGTGCAAATGTTTGACATTTGTTCTTATGGTGTCCTTTTGTCCTACATGTGGTGCACCAAACGACTTCTCTTTTATCCTTGTTCTTGTTTTGGTTTAGATGGAATGTTAAGTTCTTCAGATCCTCCTTCGGCTCCTCGATGGCTGGATCTGTCTTCTAATATTGGTTCTCTTCTAGTTGCAAGGATTCTTGCAGATCCTCTTCCTGCGTCTAAAAATTCTGTTGTCGTAGTGGATATTTCAAGTGTGGTAATAGTGAATTGACGAACATATGCCTATGTTGCATATATGTCATGACATATTTCATATTTCCTTTCATTCGTTTGAATCTTTGGTCAATCTCCAATATAGATTCTCCTGGTTTCTATCTAATCTATATCATCTCGTTCATGTATTGGTCTTCTGAACTCGGCTTATGGAACTCATTTATCAACAACTTCTTGATATCTCCAATCATTCTGGTGGTTCCTCATGGACTATTTGTAGCTAAACTCATACACCAATCCAGTGCACAATCTCTTAATGTGATAGAAAACTGTGCAAGTTTAGTGTCCTCGTCTGTGATCTGTTTTTATTCCCAAATATTTTCACAGATAACAGGTGCTTCTTTGGGTCCTCTGACGCTTCTCCTTTGAATTATGGTAACCTGATCGTTGGGTCATGTATCGCCATCTTAAATGTTGAAATAATACCTCTACACGATGTAGATACTTGACTATTGCTTCCTAAACTGGCTCCCCCAGTTGTTGTTCCTTGTGTATATGTACTTCCTGCCATGTTCCCTCTCCCAAAATTTGGTTGTCTAAACGGTGGCATTTTTCTTGGTGTATTAGTCGCACATGGGTTTATGGGTTCCACATTGACACTGATATGGACAGGAGTGTTGCCTTCTACTTCCTCTCTTGGACCTCTCGTATTCCTCTCATTTGTCATGCACAATATTTCCTCAATCTGCTCCACAACCCAAAGATCCTCTACCTCCTCTTCATCCCTTTCCAAGCCTTCCCTCATGACTACAACTCTCTTCTTGTTGTTCACATTGTATTGGTAGGGTACTCCACTATGTTTCCTTCCAGTTGTCGCCATGATCTGCTTGATCGGGTCATCATCCATCATAATTGGGTCCAAGGCCTCCTTCTTATTTCCTTTATCCACTTCTCCTTCCATTTCCCCTTTTCCTGTTAGTGCTTACCCCATGTATGCATGGAAGTTTATCTGTCTGACTCCATTGTCATTACACCTTTGTTATATAGCAATCTCTTAATGGAAGTATATAATGATTTGATATACCTAACTCGAGGTCCCTTCAATAATTCTTGTTCACATGTGCTGTACGACTTTGTTGTATCTACTGCAAACTCTTGTGATAAATCCGACAATAATTTTGTCTAACCAGAAATCTACTACGCACGTAAACTTATTATCAACTTCTTGTAGATGCACGATCTCTTCAGGATTCCACTCTAGCTGTCTGATCCAATTCGTGGGATGCTTGTCTTTCAATATTTTGATCCACTCCTGCAATTTGTGTGGGAAATCACAAAAAAATACTTCATGCAAGTCAATGAATACATACTTGTCCATATATTTGCATGGCGTTAACTTCGGGTTTTTGTTATCTTTCTTCACAAACTCTAACTCCTTTGTCTTTAGCCAGCTATGAACTTTCAATCTCTACCTTGAAACTCTAGCTCCTTTGTCTTCAGCCATCTTTCGATCTTTTTTATCTTATTTGCTTCTGATGCTAAATGTTCATGCTTTGAATGATTCACATGAATGATTGTGGTGATGTTATGGTGGATGTCTGATCATTATATTATCATGATTTTTATTTATCTTCCTTAGTTTCTGAGTTCAAGAATATCTTGTGTTAAGAAACTTTCTTCCTTAGGATTTTGTAGACCTGATGTTTACATCAGCCCCTACATTCCTATCAATCAAGTATTCCCTCTATTCATACTTACTCCCAATTACTGATTGACGTTAACCAAGACCATGATTGTTGGTGCATGCAATCCCTGTTTTCTGAGTTGGAACATTATCATTTTGAGTCTTTTTCCATTTNNNNTTTTGAGTCTTTTTCCATTTGACCCTTTAAAACACTCTTACATTCACATAGAACTCGATGGGTACTGGGCTTGCCTTCCATGCAATATGAAGGTGATTACTAGTGCTAACAACAATCTTGACACTTAGCTAAGTATTATGTTGTTTCGCCCTTCTTATTAGGCCAATAAAATAACTTTCTTAGTGTTGTTATCGTTTTCCGGTATCTTGGATGACCCGAATATGGTTTCTTATGAACTTCATCCAAAACTGTTAGTTTTAAATCTGTCGAATATGGTATGTATATTCTTTTTTTAAATCTAGTAGACCACTTTTGTCCAAACTTAGATCTGTTTTGTCTAAACTTTCTGTAGTGTTCTATAATTCTGCCACTGTTTTAGTGTAATTTTAGCCATTATTACCTGCAGACTTGATCCTCAGTTCAAGATCGCTTTCTACCCTACTAATGTTTATTTCAAACAACCCATGAACTCTTCTGCTCAAAGCATCAGCTACCTTGTTTTCCTTACCCTTGATATGTCTTACCTCAAAGTCAAATTTGCTCAAGAAGGATAGGGTATGCAATTTTGGAAAATCCCTCTATAAATCTGCGGTAATATCCAGTGATTCCCATGAATGACCGGATGTCTTCCATGTCCTTAGGAATCAACCACTCCAAGATGGCTCTTATTTTCTCAGGATCGACTGCAATGCCTTTTGCAGAAATTACATGGCCTAGGTATTGTATTTCCTTCTAATAAAAATCACTCTTATCGAATTTAGCATATAGTTTGTTCTTTCTTAAAGTTTGTAGCACTATCCTTAAGTGTTCTTCATGTTCTTACTCTATTTTAGAATATACTAGAATGTCGTCAATAAATACTAACACGAACTTTTCCAAGTACTGACTAAAAATATTGTTCATTAGACACATAAACGTGGCTAGCGCGTTAGTGAGTATGAAAGGTATAACCACAAATTCGTAATGTCCATATCTCATTCAAAAAGTTGTTTTACTTATGTCCTCATCTTTTATCCTAACTTGGTGATAACCGAATTGTAAATCCAAATTCGATAAAATCTTTGCCCCACCTACTTGATCAAATAGATCATTTATCCTAGGTAAGGGGTGCTTTTTCTTAATAGTCATTTTGTTTAATTGTATGTAATATATGCATAATCTCAGAGTTCCGTCTTTATTTTTCACAAAGAGGACTAGTGCTCCCCATGGTGAAACACTCGGTCTGATATATTCTTTGTCCAATAATCCAAATTCGATAAAATCTTTGCCCCACCTACTTGATCAAATAGATCATTTATCCTAGGTAAGGGGTGCTTTTTCTTAATAATCATTTTGTTTAATTGTCTGTAATCTATGCATAATCTCAGAGTTCCGTCTTTATTTTTCACAAAGAGGACTGGTGCTCCCCATGGTGAAACACTCGGTCTGATATATTCTTTGTCCAATAATTCCTGTAGTTGATTTTTTAGTTCTGTTAATTCCGACAAACTCATTCAGTAAGGTGCTTTCGAGATAGGGGTTGAACCAGGTAGTAGGTCGATAGAAAAGTCTATCTCCCTCCGTGGGGGTAATTCAAGTATCTCATCAACAAACACATCTCTGAAATCATGCAACATGGAAAAATCCTCCAAGTTGGGTTTATTTTCGTTTTCCAACAGGTTTGTTACTTGGATGGCATAAACTTGACAAACCTTTCTCAGGAATTTCTTGAATTACATTGCTGAGATCTATCTAACTGAGACTGGTTTTTGTATACCTTGGATTGTCCTATCAATGTCATTTTCTTCTTTATACTTAAGTGATTTTTCATAACAATCTAGCACTACTTTATGTATTTCTAACCAATCCATTATGATAATTACATCATAAGATCCTAACAGTAGAATGTTCAGATTTGTATTTATGTTTTGACCACCTAAACTGAACTCATAATTCGAAATAAAGTCGACAACTTTTATTTTCATTCTTGTTGCTAGTTGTACCAGCCAAGATTTTGCATGTTTTATTTTCTTAAGTTTATTTGACTCCAATATACTAGGCGTGATATAACTTAATGTAGCTCCAGGATCTATTAAAACAAAAATTCAAGTGTTATTGATTTTACCTTCAATTTCCACCATAGAGGACTGGTGGTCAACTTGTCGACCATCCATGACTGCATTGATCCGATGTAAGCTTCTTCCTACATCCCCTACTGTAGAGGCTTCTTGTAAATTATGAATAGTAGTTATGTTTGCTGAAATCAGATGTGGATAGTTCCTCCTTAGATGAGGTTCTCCACATTGCCATCATTTTAGTAGTTCACGAGGGTTGTCCCCAAATTTCTTTGTTCCTAGATTTACTGGTTTATTGCCTCCTTTCATGTTTGGATTGTTGGAGTGAAAAAAAAATTTTGGAAATATTTTTTCTATGTTCTGATAGGGGGCTGGCTGGTATCCCTTCTTTCGATGGTTCATTCGGTCTTGTTTCTTGTCTTTCCAAGCCTTGGGAAATTATGTCCGTTATTTGTATTGGTTGTAACACATTTGGGCTTTCCTAAATACTTCACTCAAAGACTTAGGATTATCAAATTTGATTATGTCCTTGTAGGACTGTGGTAAACAGCTTAGGAATCATTGGATTTTCACTTTATCCTCCTGAATATAAGGTACGAACCTTAGTAATTCCAGGAATTTGTTTATCAGATATTCCATAGCCATTTGACCAAGTCATAGTTCATAAAATTATTTTGTTTTTCTTTCATAGTAAATTTTAGATAGGTATTGTTTCTTAAAGTAATTCTTAAAGTATGACCATTTCATCTGTTTCTCCTTTAGTCCCTTGGCCAATTTCAGGTCTTGCCACCAAATGTTGGATTTTCCTTTCAGATTATAGATGGTCATTCTGACCTTCATATTGCTGGAATAGTTGTATATCTGGAAATAATTCTTGATGTCTAATAACCATGCTTCAACTTCCTCCCCTGTTTTGGATTCCTCGTAAAAGGTAGATGGTTTGATTTTCTTAAATTCTCCTTCAAGGTGATCCACCTGTTTCCTTTTTATGTCTGTTTTAGTTTTATCTTCTGCTGGAGGTGTACCTTCAGATGAACTATCCCCTTTCTCTGCTTCAGGACCAAAATTCTTGGAGGCCATTTTACTAACCTCTTCTTCCCGGTTATCGTCCTTTGGGGTTTTCTTTGTCACGATACTTCACAACAAGACTTCTTTTATTTCCTTTTGTTCTTGCTGTGCCTTTTTCAGTTTCTCATTGTCTGCTTTGAAAACATGCAACTCAACAATGAGATTTCTCATGGTTTCCAAAACCTCGGTAGGTGAGATTTTGTCTCTGTTCTGTCTTTGATCTTTAGGAGTTCCTTGTCCATGATTCTCTTCAAGACTGATTTCTGCTTCATCCTGGGATGCCATAATTAACACAAAACAGAAACGCATTTTCTGTTTGTAACAATAATGGTTTGTTAGTTTTACATAGACAGAGATGTGTGCTAAGTAATTAATTTGGCCCTATTCAAGGTCCAAGTGTTGTAACCTTGGCTCTGATACCATATGTAATGTTTCCCNNGAGGAAAATCAGTAAGCCGAAAGAGAACTTCTAACAATCATAGATTCAAACATAAACTTCATAACTTCAATCATAACATCATGACGTAGAGGTTTCACTACCCTCTTGGCATCCATAACTTGGTCTTGCCACTTCTTGTCTAGGTGCACATATCTAGTAGGACCTGCCACTCTACCCTCCACAAGAGAAGGATGGAACTATTACTCAAGACTTATATTTCTTTGGTCCTCATTCTAGAATACAAGGTGTTTTCCTTTTGTAAACTATAGGACCTTTTTCCTATTTGCACAAATTCTATCATATAACACATAACCTATAACACCCTGATCATTCATTAATATCGTGGTGATTGTTTATATAAGTATTAACACTCGGGACAAAGTGATTAGCGCAAAGGGGAATGGTTATTATTTGATTGACCACATATTAACTAACAATATTCAATCATTTACTAGGCTACAGTTAAGTGTTAAAACATAACCAGAATGACCAAAGTAGCATGTTCTAAACCTAACTGGTCTGCACTTATTCTTCTCTATAACTGAGAATTAAGTAAGGTGGCAGGAGCATATTGTCAAGTTTTAAAGACCCTACCTGCGATATTAAACAGAGACCATGTGGTGTACTCATTTGATTAATGCTCAGCCTTCATGCCCACTGTACTCTCACCACCTCAAATCGATCACATTGCCTCAGAATAGATTCTTTACTCGTCCATTACTTGACTCATTAGGGGTTTTCCAGTGTCGTTTTGTCAATTCCTATCCATGTGTATACACAGAACTTGGCCAATCAACCTCTGTTACTCTTTGGCCGAATGTAATGACCAGCCATCGTGAAGTTGGGGCTCGTATTGATTACAGGAGTGTCTTCAGAGAAAAATGGTCAGAGTCTTTGAAAGGTAAGCATTCTTCTATGCTAGTTATTCTTCCTTTGTCCTACGTGGTTACCTTGTCTGGTAAAGATACATAGACTATATATGTATCCTCCCAAGCACTAAAGATTTTGGAAAGACTTATTATATGTTCTGTTAAGGCTCTTAAGTAGGAGCTTAGACTACTCTAATAAAGATAGAGTTCGATTGAAACTAGTCTTTGTCGCTTCATGATTTCTCTTTTCCTTCCTACCTCCATCTGATATGTAAACAAAGAATTTTCTTCTTGAACCCTATGTGTTTTATATTAGAAGGTTTTTTGTGGAATAACGTCATGGCCAAAAGTTGTAACTCTGTGTTTAAACTTTATTCTACGAGGGTTCTTCATCGAGGCTGGAAATTCGATTCTCCATTGTGTAAACAATCATTCTATACGGGTCGACATCCCACTATAATTTTTGTAGGAACAGATCACATTTCATTGCGTTGAACCTTTATATTTCACACCGACCTCCCTGTAAGGAGTCTTGGCATTCTGGATTATCCACTACAATCTTTGTTGTAAAGTAAAGTAGTTTTTCTTTATTATTTGTACAGACTAGAGATATTTACAAGGTTTTCCTAACTGTGGCTCAATGCATCTAAGAACGATGATGGTTTCACTGTGAATTATTAATCTACAAAGTCTTTAAAGGATTTTTCTAAGAGGGTTTACCCCATACTCATTGAACGACACATGGTTGTTTAGGAAACATAAAAGGGTTTTCATCTTATCTTTGTCAACAGGGATTTCTAGGCACCCCGAAACCCTGTTGACTCTTGTTGTCTATTATCGCGGGCCGTTAATGCATAGTTTATTAAAGGGACAAGGGTGAAGTCTCATGGTTGTAATGGTCTTGCAGTTTGTAAAATTTTGATAGTGTATAATCTCTGTATATTTTAATCATTTCAATTTTAACATTTCCTTGTATTTCTTTTTGGTGATCACTGTTAATGAATTGCTTATAGCGGTTTAATTATGGGACCCCTGGTTTTTTCGAGGGTACCCATCAGATCAACCTTGACCCACTTCTCCCTTATATTCTGTGGATGTTTTCCCCAACCGCGTGGATGATACGACCGATCCAGACCGCAAGTTAAGTGATGTTGCAAAATCATAGATGTTATATTTATGTAGCATAGAGATTGTCTTGGATTTTAATCTAATTTGCTATTCAAAATTCTATTAAATTCTTTTTCTCATTATTGTTCTTAGTTCCTCACAGGACTGTTGATGCTTGCAATCTCCCGACTCGAAATCACGCCTTGTACAGAAGGTATTCAGGTTCTACAATGGTGCTTAAACGATACCTTCCAAGTTCGTTTATGTGAATAGATTTGTATACAGTGTCGTGGGTAGAAGTGCCAGATTTATATGGCAGTTGGTTTAAATCTGTATTAAGGTTTTTAAAGGAAATCCATAAGGGTCGAACCCTTGCCTCTGTATAAAAAACATATTAAAGTGTAATGAATAGGAATTTCGCCATCGTTCATAGATTATAGTCAATTTTCGTGGATAAGACTAAATCAGTCAAATCCTTGTTTCAGTATATTGGTTATGTTATATTTAGAGTTCTGAATTGGATAATTACTCTCGGCTATCACTGAACATGTGTATACCTATAATATAGATGACTCCAGTCAGCGTGTCTATAATACATTTAATTTTTTCCTATATTGATTCATTTTCTAGAATTTTTTTTTTTGTGACCAATCATACTATTTGTTTTCTTTTATCTCATTGCTATCAAACTATTACAGATACTGGGACGATTTATATTTTTGTTAACAAAGATATGAATTTTCGAATTTATCAGAATATGTGTAAATCCATTTAAGGGTTCCAGAATATCTTTGAATTCATCGGGCCTTCGCGCATCTAGTATTTAGTTCCAGAACTTTGTTTGTGTTGACAGATTTGATTCGTTTTCATATATTATTTCCAATACTTAAAATATGGTCAGCTAGACCTAATCATCCTCCAATGTATCATTAACACCTATTGATATATATATTATAGGCTTTCTACAATGAGTCTTGTAATTCATATGGTTATTTTCATACATATATATTTATATAGGTACTTGCATACATAGTTATCTCCAACTAAATATAATCATTTACAATAGTAGTTTAAATATGACATGGTAATTCGTCCAAAATCAAGGATTACTCACAGAGATATATGTACCTATTATAGGTATGTAATATTCGTAAATCTCAGGTTTAATTCCAGAGAAGTGATTATTAAACAAAATAATCAGATATACAAGGTGCATCGAACTGGCAGAAATTTATAACATAATTAATGAAGTAGAATTCTTATAATTACAATTACAGTTCCTGGTATAATTTCCATCCAATTTCATCCCATTCAATTACTTAGTAGAATTTACTCGGCAACTGCGGTTAAACTGTGAGAGTCTATCCTACTTAGCACTGCATTCCTTCAGAATTTAATAACAAAGCACCTCATATATATATTAAACAGATAGAATCCTGTCAGCCAATAATTCATCATGACATGTAAACAGAGAAGGAGAAAGTAGACATATCTAGGCAAAACAACCGAACAACAAATGGAACAACCACGTTCCTCCCAACCTTAGAACAATGCAGCCAAATCACTTGTCCTGTTCACCCCCTAGCCTGACCATGAATCCATGAGGGCCAAGGATGATTTTAGGGGCTAAAACCCCCTAGCCTGACCATGAATCCATGAGGGCTAACTCGGAACTCCTCCTTAGCAAATGCCTTTCAGTTTCAACAGTTTTCTCCTTGCCTCACACTCAGTAAGTAGTGTTTGTAACAACAAGAGATAGATTTCTCCCCCCCCAAGCATACTAGGCAACGTTCTGCCTCCTCCCATATGCTATATATCCAAAAGTAAAAGTGCCTAGGTCTTTTTCCCCTTGGGACTTTTCGCAGCTTTCCAAATCCGTGATTTTCAAGGGCTGCCAATGGCCAAATCCCTGATTTTACACTTGTAATAATTGGCCCTGAGGTAGTTCCAACATGTTCCCCACTGATGGAGTCATGGTCAACTGATTTTAACCTGGTTGTTCCATTTGTCCATCAATAATAAATATAAAATATTTTTTCTTCATATAAGTTTCATAGTCAAGTAGTTATTTGGGTCAAATTAGATCTTTTCCCAACAATCATAATCATTAATTACAATTAACTAAATTCAAAATTCAAAATTTCCATAAATGGAAAAAAATTTCCAATTTCGAATTTACCAAAAACATAAATAATTTCCTACAAAATTTCAGACTTTAAAAATAGATTTATTTTGGGGATGTTACAGACATCTAGTTCTAAAATACTGTGGGGCTCTACACAAGTACATCCAAAATGAAATGGATTTTTTGGACATCTCATCATTGGGAGTCTCTTATCGATATGATGTCAAAATCAAGGAGAAATTTAAGTAGCAAAACAAGTGGGAGTTCATGTCTGCAAATCTGCAACAACCAAAGTATGGTAAAGGCAGACTAACTCACAGAAAAACCAACCTCAATACATCAAGTACAAGACATGGGAAAATAAGGGTAACATGAAGACACATAAGAACACTAGAAAGCAGTGCGACTTCCACAAAATCCCTTGGCACACCACTGATGAATGTTCCTCGAAATAGTCATTGGTGGTCGAGTTCAAAGAAAAACAACCAAGTTTCGACTTAGACTTTGATTCAAGAAACAATAAAACGAAACAAATCATCGATGTATAACCCATTTCTACCATCACGACCACAACAATCCAACCAGAAGAACCAGAGGATCCCAAGGAGGGGGAGTGCCTCCTCCATTCACAAATGTGGGTGAAGGGGACCCCACTACATTTCATTATTGATAGAAAAAGCCAAAAGAACCTCATCTCAGCAGAGGTTGTCAAGAATTTGGATTTTCTAAAAACACCACACCCACAACCACACAACATCGGGTGGCTTCACCAACGATGAGATCTTCGCGTCAGCCAATAGTGTCACATGCCCTACAATATCAAGTCCTTTAAGGATGAGGTATTGTGTGATGTTGTCCCACTGGAAGTCTTTGATGTTCTGTTAAGCCAACCACATATGTGGAAGTGTCATGTTGTTTATGAGTCTCGACCCCATAGTGTCATTTTTATTCTAGGGGGTCAACTATATAGGATACAAGAGGTAGTTCTAACTATTGTCCTAACAAAACAATGCCGTAAAGTAATCTCTCATACTGCAAAGTTTAGACTCTTTGTGATCCAGTCAAAAAGTGAACATAAGGACATTGCAACCACTTTCTCCTTGGTCCGAGACCCTTCTATCTGATAGAAGTAGATCACAATATTGTAGAAGAGCACACATATATTCTTACTTCACCTACAGGGGCACCTACACATTGCTCAGTCAAGCAAAATTATAACAGAGCCCTTCATATTCTTCATGCTACGTCTTCACCGATAGAGTCCTCCCACACTTAAACCGAGGTAGATCATGCAACTAGATTGGTTAAATGGATCTGAACCCTCCATCAACAGGTTCATGACAACCTTCAACAAGCTAAGAAGGACAACATCTTCGACAAGCCAAGCATCTCACCAAGGTTCAAATATAGCAAAAGCTTCCCTGGGAACTTGATGCAATGGAGACAATTGCTTCCTAAGGAGGGAGGAATGATCTAGGCAGATATCAATGACCACCCACCTATTCCACTAACTCAAAGAATAGTTTTCCATTTTGGTAGTTTTTTATAGTTTTTCGGGTCCCAAATTTCTGGGGCTGTTTTGAGGCCCTAAATGATGTTTTTTGGACTTTTTGGGGGGCAAGAATTGCCAACAACATACCCCAACCCTCAACGTAAGTTGTACTCCTCGATTCGACCTTTTTGATGAGGTATCAAATGCCCCAAATGAAGATCGTATGAAAAATTTATGCCCTCGGAAAGTCGACATATCAACTACCCCCATCAAGGCCCACAAACCTTTTGGTGTTTCATCTCCCAAGGTTAGCTTTTTGGATGTCTGGGGTTTTCTCGTTTTTGCTTTATGTTAAAAAGGCCTTCGAGCCTAATTGTAAACACATCTTCTTGCGAATGAGCACATCCATCACAACTATTCTCGAAGATAAGTTGCTACCATTCTAGCGAGTTCATTCACTCTGTATTTTTACAGTTTCTGTACATTTCTCTCATTAATAGAAATTGTGTATTATTGCATTTCTCTGTGTCTTGCAATATTTTTGTGTATTTCATTGTTATATCTCGGCCTTCATTTCGTTCTCAAAATAATCTAGATCATCCATGTTTCTTGAAGTTCCTAGGACTAAATCATTTTCATTGAACCCCTCTACAATCGAGCCAACCAACATTTTGATAATTGAAATTGTTGATTAAGATCGTTTTACCAAATTTGAAATATGTTGATGAAGAAGAGCACATTCTGCCTCTAATCTCTCTATCTGTCTCTTTTGTTGAAGTAGAGTTTCCAATACCACTCTGTGTCCTCTACTATGTTCTTCATCTTGTTCAACTAGTCTATCTGTAGCTAAGGAAATTGAGACTATGTTGTCTATGTTGAAGACTTCTTTTCTTTGTATCACTCTTTACGTATATGAGATTTCACATAGTGGGAAACAACTTGGATGTTGACTATGATTTTCCATTGTGTTTAAGTTCCAATTGGCCCAAAGGGATTGTTTCTTTTTACCTAAAGAAGATAATTTAATTTGCTCTAAGTCCACCTTGATAATGCCTTCTAAAAACAGAGAGTACACTTGGAATACATGCCCAAAATCAAACACTTCCCCAGGTTTGGAATCGTTGGCATGGCTCTATGGTGGAGAGACTTCCATTTGTACACAATACTCAGAGTAACAAAACAAATAGGCACAATTCCTATTGGACAGAGTAATTTCCAACAAAATGCAATTTCCTTGGTATAATGCTAACACCTTTGCCTGGTTATTTGTAGCTTTTCCTAATCCCCAATCATATCTTTCTTATATTCCATCAGCATCTAGTATGATTTAGTATGAGCCGTTGAGTCCGACGTACATTGTCCTCACAAGCGACAAATGACTGCATCACAGTGCTTATCACGTCACGGAGTATATCTACTTTGAAAGAGAAATGTAGAATTATTATTTTTATATAAATATTAGTGACATAAATCATATTTTTAGATATAGAAATGTAAAATTATTATTTTTATATAAATATTAGTGGCATAAATCATATATTTAGATAGCGACGCCGTCTCTCATTGGCGGGCTGACTAAATGAAGCGGAACGACTGAGTCGTGGGCGTGCAGTGTGACATCATCATGCTGCGGCGGGGTCCACATGAATGGATTCCCACAATATAAAAATAAAAAAGAAATAGTCCAAATAAAAGGTGGTCGGTCAAAATAAGCAGATAATGGTCATGGCCCACTTGAGAATATTTGTGATGACAATTATAACAATAGTAGTGGCGTGGCTTTTTGCCTATCTCATGGACTCCAACCAATTTAACTTGGACCGGCAATGGAGCCAAATCCAATAATTTCTTCTTGGTAGACCATCTCCATGGGTTGTAGGTTGGATTTTTTTTGGGGGATGTAGAGTAAAGTGGTTGGTTAGGTGGGTTTTATGATTTATTCATAATTTATATTAGCAATTAAATGATATTGATTTTTTTAGGTTTAAATTAATATATATCTCTATCTATCTATCTATCTATCTATCTATATATATATATATTAAATAATCAAATTAATAAATTTAAAATTGTTTGAGTTTGAATTTCAAATTAATAAGCATTTGGACTAGTAGAGTTGTTGTTGATCATATCTTTAAATGACACAGATATACGATCAAATTGATAGTTTAATCTTTGCATAAGTTATAGCTAGACAACAAAGATTGGTCTTCCAATTGTTTATCATCAAAACTAAGGCATTGATGGTTCATTGGAACTCCCTTCCTATTGCTACTTTAACTCTGCCACAAAATTATTTGAATTCAACCATAAAAATATGGTATTGCCAATGAGAGACTTGACCATCGTTTGAAATTTGTCCTTCATAACAACAATTTTAACAAATAGTTGGTGCGTAGACAATTCATCAAACACCTGGCTTACAAGTCTTTTGTCAAATACTCATTAGAGAAATTTTGAGATCTAAAATGTTCCTCCTAAGGAAAATAATAAAATAAGACTAAAGAATTTTCAAAGGGAAAGAAAGAAAACTGCTTTTTTTTTCATTGTATTTTTGAGTTATTTCCTTATAGGTTTACTCAAATTTCAAGTGCAAGAACCCATTGGATGTGGAATTAAATTCCACATCCAACAAGTACACACTCTACATAATTTTGATAGACCCACAATGAGATAAATTGGAAATACAAGAACACAGATGTTTATTTTCAAAGAAACACATTTTTTCATGTATTTCCAGTTTATCTCACTGTGGATCTATCGGAAGTATGCAGAGTGGGTACTCATTGGGTGAAAAATTTAATTCCACATCCAATGGGTGCCTACACTTGAAATTTGAGTTATCTATAAGGAGATAAGTTGAAAATATGATGAGTAATTTTTTTCTTTCTTTCCCTCCAAAATTGTTTACCCTTATGGTTGACATCATCATCTTGAATCCTATTGGTTATTTTAAAGTTGATGTTGATGTAACAATTTTTTTGTTTGTTTATAAGCCTTTGTTTTGCCTCAAAATTTCTCTAATGTGAGTGATGGACATTTCATCAAACACTTTGAATGTTAGTGTTTCATCAAGCACTTGGTAGATTTCCTGAAATCCAAATCGCAATACCACCACCACTCCAAAGAAAAGTGTCGATAAACCCCGTCGTCCAGTTTCTTTGCATAAGCAACCTGCCAAACCTAAGAGTTGATGCCTTGGAGTTGCAAAAAAAAATTCTCTTCTTCAAATAGGTTGATTTTGCATCTTTATCTTCACCTCTAATATCTATCACCTTTGGAGTCTGTTAGCACTCTGTAATTCCCAGAGGTTGTTAAGGGAAAAAGAAATTAACATAGGTAACTTACCAAAACCACTTCGAAACTGGGATCTAGCCCTACCAGTTTCAAAAAGGGATCTCTATGTATGATTTAGATCTGTTGGAGTTTTTAGATATTAGGCTAGTTAAAATAATATGAGTTTATTGTTTTGTTTATAAAGATTGGTTGAAGTATTGCATTTAAACATCCATTGGGCTATGGGGTCTATGTTAAAGATTAAGATCAGATACAATTTTTATAAAATTTCTTCACAGGGCGAGATAGTGAGAATGTTGGATCTTTTAGAATTAAATGTGGTGGAAAGATAGAACATGCGAGATAATCAACTAAGAAAAGAAGCAATTAAGAATTTATTTACTTAATATCAGATGAATAACATGCAGATCGCTAAAGACCATAAATAGAGCGTCTGAGACAAATTTTGTTCATTAACTTCCTTTAAACAATTAGAAACAAAAAACAAAATGATTACAGAGTAAGATAAACATTAACATAACAAGATAAACATCACCAACATCCAAACGCAAGAATCCTGTGAATCTGTCTTTTTATTACTGGTTGATCTTCTAAAAAAGATTACAAAGATAGCTTCCTAGGTGCAAAAATCAACCCTTAATACTTCTAAGTGAGAAGTATTTATACAATAATTACATCTGATATTGTCATTAATGACTAGGATATGGTGGAGGAAAAATATAACTAAATAGATTACATATTACAAAATTATAGGACTATTGGTGATCTGTCCAAATCCTGATTGTTGATTTCTGGGAAAGTAGTTGGTGATTCATCCAATCAACTTTGACTATCTTCCTCATGCTAACTCGGATGTCCACATCATCTCTACTCGAGTAAGGCACATAGATATTCCCATCACTTTTGACTAGGGATGGAAACCTTGAGTAACCTTTTGTAAGTTTCATCCATATTTGTGTATTTGGAAAAGGTTGGATTTATGATGAAGATGTACTTTATCTCATGTTGGATGCTCAGGTCCAACTGTAGAGTTTCTAAGAAATCCTTGTCAGTTATGCTCCCCTGTATGCCTGCAAAATTAGAACCGTCTTTCACCACTACGAGGATCTTCTGTTTGTAGTCTGACAGAGTAATCAGTTTATCATTGATCACTAATAAACCTGGAAGACCTTTCTTGTGAAGTGAGTCAACTTTGCTGAAAAACCTATGTACTCCAATATCTATTGTCCGAGCTTTCTCCTCAAGTTGCAACATCAATCCTTTCTTGATCAAAACATTCTTGACCTCAGGGATTGTTTCTGTCCTATCCTCAATTTCTAGTGCTTCAAACTCTTCTTTGGTCTTCGAATTCAAGAACCTAATGATTTATGTGGCCTCTGTAGGCTTTTCTCCCAATTCTCCCCTTATCTTGTCAATGGCTTGTCTGGCTGTCTGCACCAGTTTATGTCATTCAAACACAATTTGTATAAGGGGCCATATCTCTATCATGGACTTGTTGACGTCTATCCAGATGTTTTCTTTGACTTTTGATAGTGTCTTATACATGACAGTCTCCTTCTGCAGCTTATGCAATTCTTGCTTGAGCCTCTGTGATTTGTGCATCTTTGTATTGTAGCTAGACTGAAATGTGGATTTCATCTTCTAGAAGTTATTAATCTCTTCCTGAAGTCTTTTGATTTCTTCTACTTGAAGAGTCATGTCTTCCATTAACTTTGCCAATTTCTCAGAAGCATCTAGGGTTGTTACTGGGATAGCTGATGGAATTTCTACTATAGTGGCTGCTGATGCTGTACTGACTCCTATGAGAGGAAATTCTTGTAGTGGGATGATAGTCATTGGCACACTCTATTCCTTCTCTTTGACCAACTTATCTAGCTCAACCTCCACCTCCTTGATCTATGCATTCTGCTCCATTATCAATTTTAGCATTTCCTCCTTGTGGCCTTCAGTCTCAGCCATTTCTTTTGCCTATGAATCTTCAGTGGCTGGGAGTTTCAATTGTTTCCTTAAGGATGCTATGTCAACATTATTATTCTTTAGTAGTTCCTAAACTACCTTAACATTTGATGGATCATATCCAATTTTGAGTACCAACTCCTCCATAGATTTGATCTTGTTATCTTTTGCTAGGGAAGATATCTTCTCCAACTTCAACTGAGACAAGACATTGTTTAAAGGGACCTGCAACTTTGCTGCAGTCGTGGAGGTAGTTGCTAGGGTGGAGAAAGTCATCTCCACAGTCTATTTGTGCATATCCATTTGATCAGCTGTATGCACCTCTTTGACATTGAATTCAAATGTTTCCCTCTTGTAATTAGAAAATTTCTTGGGATGAGGAACCTATGCCTGCAGGAATGCCATATACATCCTTCCTTTCTCTATGTTGAAGGAAGATAATAACCTGTGCTGTGCTGTTGATGTCTGCTTCCAAAACTGTGCATAGGTGTTTTTGGTCAACAACTCATTCTTCTTTTTAATCAAGTTATACTTCTCAAAGATATTAAGTCCCACAGGCTCCTGTGAGGACTTAGTTGACATTGTGGTATCTGTTTGTTTCTTGGATGAAGAAGTGGACATCATATGCTATCTAACTCAGAAGAGTGATGAATGTGGTCCCTCCATAACTATGGTGGATTGCGTTTCTTCTTCTCTGGACTCGTCAGGTGTATGGATGGTTTTGGTCCTCTTCCTATAGACTTAGAAATCTTCTGTTGAGACTTCTGTGACTGAAGGAGAGACTTATTTTATGGGTCTCTTCTCTGCTTGTACTTGTGGAGTTATAGTGTGTGAAATGTTTGTAGGTGAAGACTTTTGTTCTGTGTCTAGCAGAGTGTTTTCCTCCCACTCTGTCTGGTTCATGAATTTTTCAATTTCAGGTTTGGGCACATGAGCATAGGGAGAAATCTTGTTTTTTAGCCTGGTTTCTGAAATAATGCCATAGGGGTCATAGTGACATGGGAAACTTAGACTGAAATTCATTTCCTTTAACAAATTATTGACTTCTTCCCCTGCATCTTTGCTGTTGCAAATGAAAGAACCTATCTAACCTTTGATTTTGAGTTGTTGCTTCTTCTTGAATGCCACAAAGTGAATATCATTGGAATTTATCATCTGTATGATATATTCCAAAGAGAATATCCTGAAAGGAAAATAATTTTCCATCTTGTAAGGGGGTAATTCACATCCGTAGATCCTGATTTCTATATGATCCAGGTAAAGGTACCAATCCCCTATTTTAGCTAGGTCTGATAGGTGTAGAATTCTCTGAATTTCCTCATTTATCCTTGGTTCTATTCTTCCATTGAGCATGCATACCACTGGATGGTAGAATTGGTCAATGAACTGTTTGAAGTTGAACTTAGATGATTTCTTCCTCACTATTGATTTCCATGAGGTCACAGTTTGAGGGTTACCATCTTGGTCCAACTTCTAGAGGGAGAAGGATAACTTATCTTCTTGGAAAAAGAGGAACATGTACGCCAATATTGAAGAATACCTAAACATACCTTCTGTGGAAAACTTGAAGAGCTGTTCATGGATGTTTTCAGCTAGAAACTGATTGTAGTCAAACTGTGTAGTATCCTTTTCCTCAGTGGAGAAAATGGATAGAAATCCCATAATGGGTTCATCTACCCAGTCATCAGAATAGTATCCTAGCAAGCAACATAGGGATGAGATGATCTGGTTTCCTTTGAATGAGAAGATGGAAGAATGATATGAGGGATTCTTCTTGGGTAATTGAGTATTTTCAGGTGGGAAGAGTTTAAATATTTGAGCTCTGTGTGGGAAAGACAGTTTCTAGTATAGCTCGGTCAAGATTTCAATGGATAAGGGGGAGGCATAATCATTTCTGGGTATCTGCAGTATTTGATTTATCATTTCAGGGGTGATGGTGAAAAGTGTTTCTCCAAACAAAGAGACAATGGCCCTTTGGCTGGGAAGGTAGTGAGCTTGGCATTTCAGGGCAAATTCAGGGAAATGGTATGTCTAGGGAAAAACGTACAGTGGAAGATTGGAGTCCTAGAGTTCGATATCCTCGCTCTGATCCAGAAAAACATCCTTGAGCTAGAAGTGTAATTTGAAGAA
>CBVK0101732111.1:0-11659 GCA_900067695.1 Picea abies | reverse complement strand
TATATATATATATATATATATATATATTCTTTATTTCTTTTTCATGAGGGTTGGATTTTACCATGCATTTGTTAATTTTTGTATTTTATGGACTTTAGGTTATATTTCATATTGGGGAATTTTATTATTTTGATTTATTTTAATTAATTTTTATTTTCACATGGGTTAAGGGTAATTTTATTAATTTTTATTAATCAATTTTGATTTTTACATGGGTTAATTTAATTATTTTCCTATTTTCATGGCCAAAATTACAACATGAGCCCTAGGTCCTATGCCTTCTCTAGGTTCTTATACAAATCAGGTAATGTGTATAAAACTATTTAAACCACTCAATATTAAAATACCTCATGCATGTGGTATAATTATTTTCAGGTTGAATATTGACGACCCAGATTCACCCATAGGCAGATCAAGGATTATTGAGCATTGAATTTCAAACAAACATATCTTGAGCTATAGGTGTTAGAATCGAGCCCATGATACCTCATTGGAAAGGTATCAAGATGAATAATGCATTGAGAGAGGAATTCATGCCAAAAAAGTGACAAAATATCTTAGAAAATGTGAAAAACAAAAGGTCAATATTTTGGGTGTGAAATTGATCATGCAAACTTCAAAAGGCCATATATTGAGCTACAAGAAATGAAATCAAGCTTAGGATAACTTGCCAAAAAACTAACCTAGAATATACATGATGGCACAATAAGTATTGGCATATTGAGGGTAAAAATTCTCAGAAAACAAAAGATGCCTGAAATTAATCAGAAAATGGGTTGTGCATGTTCAAGTGGTCATATCTGAAGCTATAGGAGCCAAAATCGGACCTGCAAGGGCACACTAGAAGGTTGAGATAGAGAAGAATGAGATGGGATGATCTTATTCAATAGGCTAACACCAAAAAAACCCAGAATAACTTAAGGAACAAAAGATGAAACTAACATGAAAAATTAATAATATTTGTAAATGAATATCATTTATGAACTTCTTGAGGGTGAGAATAACCACTCAAGAGTCTCTTCAACTTCTGTTTGTAATGATCACATGTTCATTTATGAAAATAAAAAAGAAATTCAAAATTATGTAATGAGAAAAAAAGGGAATCAAAGTGAACAGTCACAAGAACTAAGGAGCCTCTCTTATCTTATAAAAGGGAACTCGTTGAATGTAGTAAAGGACTTTTTCATGTTGTATAGACTGATAACAATCTTATTTATGAATATATGAAGAGAAGATGACATTTTTAAGTCATAATTGTTTTCAAATTCTTGTGGGATTACTCTACACATGTATTTGTTGTTTAAGTTTTCTGGGTGTTGACCATATAGACTATTTCTGTGCTTAGTATTTGGAATTCTTATGTTGTTGTGATTTCTAATGAGTATAAGGATGATTTTACAGGTCTCATATGAAACTATTTGAGATGATATCTGAAATATCATTGTTCTGTCTCTTATACACATCTCTGAGCGGGCTGGCGTGGGATTACTCTACACATGTATTTGTTGTTTAAGTTTTCTGGGTGTTGACCATATAGACTATTTATGTGCTTAGTATTTGGAATTCTTATGTTGTTGTGATTTCTAATGAGTATAAGGATGATTTTACAGGTCTCATCTGCAACTATTTGAGATGATATCTGAAATATCATTGTTTTAACATATTTTTGGTTGACATGAACTATTTTGGTTGTCAAAATATCATTCTAAACATTGCTCATCTATTAGTTTATCTTCTACAGGATAGGTTAGAAGTAGTTAGATTAGATTAGTTTGTTTATATTTTACATTAGGTTTAGAATTAATTAGAACTCTTTGGGGGACAATTTGTTGTCTTTCTCATTTTTCTTCTTTTAATTCTTATTGACAACTAGGCCCACATACTGATCGAAAACACCATTCCAAATGAGAGTAGGTTTGATTAGGACCTACCATTGGGTGTTCTCTCTTACCTGCTTGACAGGCCATTTGGACTTGTCAACAGGTTGTTGGCATAACAATGATGGCAAGTACTGATCGAAAACACCATTCCAAATGAGAGTAGGTTTGATTAGGACCTACCATTGGGTGTTCTCTCTTACCTGCTTGATAGGCCATTTGGACTTGTCAACAAGTTGTTGACATAACAATGATGGCGAGGAAAGGGGGCTTTCTTTCAAGTGGGGCTTCACACTCTACTCTATTATGCAATCTCTACCATACTCTAAGACATTCAACCACATACAAATTGGTATGCTCTTCTAACTTGGGTGGTGTTGTGATGGTGGACAATTATTTCCAACACTCCAACACAGAACTCTTGGATATGGGCAATGCAAGTTCAAACATGATAAATGGAATGATCTATTTGTTCCAAAGTGTGCATAAAGAAAATTTAGATGCCAAGCAAAATAACAACTACCGTAGAAGGAAAATGAAATGAGTAAATAGTGCAAACATAGATGGGAAGAGCGTGTCAGTTGGAATTGGAACTGGGAGTCGAGGTCAAAAGAGACTAGATGTGTCCTATCCTAATTAGATTGGATATATCCTTTTAGGTATTGGCCAAAATACACAAAGAATACACCATCAATATCATAATTTGGCACATAAAAACTTGTGCTTCTATCACATTGGACCAACTATGATTTAGGCACAATTTATTCTATTTGAATAATTTAAACAACATTTCTTATGTTCGCTTTTCATTATCCATGAATTAACCAAAGATGTTTTAAAAATAACCCAAGTCTTTCAAAGTGTGGATTGTGTTAAGGTGGCAACACTAGTTCCGTGATAATGTGGAGGTGCTATTAAAGGTGCTATGTGATAATACAATGTCCTATGTAGATGAGATACCCCTCAGTCATGGGTCTTAAGAAAATGAAGGTAGCCTGATTATCTAATACAAGGTCAAAGAACTTTGATCGTAAGGTGAAAAATATAGTCCCTGGCAGAGGCATGAACTAATAATGAAAATACTTAAGCTTGAATTCAATCTTGAACACTATAATGAACAAAATGTTTTTACAAAACAATACTATGCTATTCCCACCCCTCCCCATATTATTGTTGCCCTTTCCGTAATATCCCTCTAACTTCCAAAAATTAATAGAACTATAATTTTTTTTGGTAATATCATAAAAAAACACATTTTCAAAGATTAATAAGGATATCAATTTCATTTTGAGGAAGGTTTATTGCTCCTCCCATGTGTCATTTATTTTGATCTTTAGAATGAGCATTGGAGACAAAAGTTAGAATGCTAACATTAAATTATTATATCTTTTAGATTTGTTGATACTTATTTAATTTAAAATGTAACTATATTAATAATTTATATTTATATAATATAATAGTTAATTGGGTATAGCCTGTGTGGTTAGGAGGATGAGTGTTATCCTCCAGACCCAAGTTTTATTCTCGCAAGTGCTAATGTTTATTGTTTCGGGTTGTCAATAATGTACATATAAAAAGGGGAGGTAGGTGCAGGGGGGATTATTCTTAATCCCAAAGGAAATTAAGGATGCTTGGGGATTGGGCATGGCATCCAATAACAATGTAGAGGCTTTGTCGACATCCTAAGGCCTTGTCCAACTCAAGGAGAGGGGAATAAAATGAACATTCATGATATAGGACTCTTCTATAGTAATTCATCATTTATATTACCAAATGATCTTGAAGGATATTAAACTATCTCGCCTCATCATAAGAATTCAAGCAACGACATAAGAGTTCTAATAAATGGAATATTTCTAGGAACTTTGCAATCTCCACACTCAAGTTGATAGTAAAAAAATGAACGAGTTTAAATGTGAGAAGGTATATTAAAATTAAATGGCGAGGGTATGATTTTATACCTCCTCCCATGACAACTTATCAACAACCTCATGGAAATACATCACAATTTCAATTGTAAGGCCATACATGTGACTATGAAAAGGGGATTGAATTCTCCAAGGGTGCATGTGCTTCATCATAACTTAGAGCATGCTTCAAATATTATTAAGTATCTAGGTAGGATGGAGCTTCCTGAATATGGGTTTTTCGAACTACTAAGTTTTGTCGGTTTATGATTAAAGCAACTTTGATCATTGTGCTCCTGATTAGTTTTGGTGGCCTTGGTGTCGCAAGTTCAAGAATGAGGCCAAGGTACTAGGCATTCACTCATAATTTTGGTAAGAAAGGAAATACATGTTTCGTGTGATCTTAGGGCATTGATTCACGAACAAATTCTAGCTCCACCCCATTATCATTAAGGAAAAAATGGCTATTCATAGTGGATATTGATGTTGCATCATGTGTGAGTTGGTGAAAGTTAGAAGAGGAATCAGGGGGCATGAGAACCATATTTCAGAGGCATGTGCGACCTCTCCAACTCTTCTAGGAGGTGGTCGAGGTGGCAGGAAGACTGGAACTATAAATACTCTATATAAACCCAGGTTCGAGACCATCAAGCAATGGATTTTAACTTCCAGTTATCAACACTCCAGGGAAATGACCAGGCTCATTTGGAGCTCGTGCATAGTCACCAAAGAAGATATGAGGCATTGTCAATGAAGGTGGAATCCATGCACTTTCTAGTGACTAGGATTGTAGAACATTTCCAACATATGATTCTCCCCAAACAAATTTTCTTATCCAAGGTAATGGAGGAAGCATCTACTCATTTTTGCCTATACATTGTGACTAAGGACTTTATGGAAGGAGCATAAATAACAAGAATCTTACTGAATGTGGACTTGGAGCTAGTTGGATGCACCATGGAGAACCAAGTTGGAGTAAAGATGAAGCCCATAGTGGGCCAAGTTCAATTTAATTCTTGGTTTTTGTTTACATGTTGTTAGTATTTTGTCTTCTAAATCAAGATGTACGGAAATATACGTGCCGATATCATAGTCATATGGTGAAAGGAGGGAAAATATGATTTTTGGATAATATATTTGTTTTTTTTAATATCTTGACCTACGAGTGGTGGTTAGACTTGTAAAATTTTCTATTTCTAAGATCATTGGAGTAGTCCCAACTCCCTTTTAATACAAATACTAACTATTTATGTTAATAAATGTACAGATAAAAAATTTCTTTGGTAAGATTTTAGCTAGTAATGGTTAATATGAAATATGCAAACATTAAAAATTATATCCATATGAATATTGGTAAACAATCATTTTGTTAAGTAACTTTTGCATAGATCTTAGTTCAAGTCGTTTTTTAAGATCATCATTGGACAACCCCATAAGGAGTTGTGTTCTTAATTTTTTCAGTTGATTAAATTCATTTTATTGTTATGTTGTTCATTATTTTTTAATTGAGATGGTTATTTTGTATTTATTCAAAATGCAATAGCTTTATCTATATCTCATAAGTTATAAGATTGAATATACTCTAGAAAATTGCAAAGACAATTAAGAATTTAGTATACAAGATTAAGAGTTCTTGCGAGATATTATGCTTCAAGTATCTACTAGAATATTTTCTACTATAACGTCTTAAGAGTAGAAAACATTTATAAAACATTATTTACATTTTAAACAAAAAATTAACACCCCTCTTGGGCACTAGCTACAAATTTTATACAAATAGAAGAGCCTATATATTTTTTTGGTTTTGCTACTGGGCTTGGGACTCGATGTTGCAAGGGTATCATTAATTCTATTAAGAAGTGAAAAAAGGTGGAGAGATGGACAATTAGATCTTCTAACACATTTGCAGTTGCCTTTACCTCCTCTAGTTTAGCTTTCAAAGTCACGATTGGAAATTTCACTTCAATTTCCACTCCTTTAAGTGTTGTACATATCCACAAGTTACTGAGAGGTCTATTTGGGTGTGTGGTGGGGGTGGGATGCCATCGTGTGAGCATGAGCACATTTATCCTCTAGTACCATTTGCACAACTTGAGTTTCCAACACAAACACTACAATTGCTATGCTCTCATAGTCGTGAGAGGCCATATATAGGTGTGCCATTTCTTTTTCTATTATGCATTTGGAACAATTGAGATTCATGGTAGGAGATAGAAGTAGAGCATTGCAATATTCTCCCATTGGGCCCAGGATAAGTTGTCATAGGAAGAGAGAGATCTATACCAAGATGTGAATGCCACTCTATTAGATAGCCAAGAGTATGAAGGATTACCTTTCCATCTCCTACCTCAAGTTTTTTTGCATTGGTGGACTTTGTTGCTATGAAAATGAAACTAGGGCCAACTGCAATTTGTCTTGAAGGTGAGGGGGGTTCAATATCCAAAAGGAGAAGGAAGGTGGTAGCATGGCGTTGCATATGAAAGGTAGATGGGAGGATGGGGTGGATTTGAATGCCCTTCATTCTTCATCAATTTGAGGTGAAAATCGGTAGTGGGGAGAGCTTGATGTGGACTGACCCCCACTTTAAGAAATTTTTTTACCATATTTTCCTTCATGAGACAAATTCTAATGAGGTTGATGTCCCCTCCAATCCAAAGCTTTACAATGACCTTTCAGGCAACATTGCTCCATATTATCCATTTCATTAGTTGTCGTATTGATTACGTGAAATACATGGAAGAAGAAGACATGACCAAATTGTTGGATTAGAGTTTTTGATCAATGAATGAACTTGGCTAGGACATGGGAGGTTGTTTGTCCTTTTATTCGCATTGTATTGATGATTATAGAGGAACCTTCAATTTCTATGATAATGTTTCTAGTGAGAGAGGGGAGGATTTTTAGTCCTTGATCAATTGCTAGAGCTTATGTCTCATTATTAGTGGCTTCCTTGATGCCTCATGCTTATTTGATTGCCTACTATCCTCCAAGAGTATAGACCACTCCACTAGCACCTGTCACACCATGATATTCTTTGGAGGCTCTATCGAAAAAGAAATCATATTGAGCACATTTTTCTTTCCAATTATCTAATTTATTTTGTCTAATCAAAGTTACCAACTATATGTTCTCCCATGTCAACGTGTTGCCTTTTTGTGTTTAGGGGAAAGAGATATCAGTTTGGAGGAAAGCTTTTTCAAAAACTTAATATAGATGAAACTTATCTTTTCGTCTTCCTTTTATTGTAATATTTTTTTTCAAGAATTATGAAGCTAATAGAACAACCTGGAGAGGGGGACAATCTTCTATCTTGAATATATGATTGTTACAGGCTAGCCAAATTTTCCAAAAGATGTATTCAAGTAGATCCACCCACATTGATGCTAATAATGCCTTTCCACTTAGGGAGTGGGGATAGTGACTTTTCTAGGAGACGAACATTTACCACCATTAGGGGATTCGGGATCAATGTGAAGGTCGTGAATCACTTCCAACTCCACTTAACATCATATATACCTTTTCATTGTACTATTTAAATAAATGCGATGACCCGACAAACACAATGAGTGAAAATAAAAAAAACAATCATGAAAACTTAAAAATAAAAAAAGTTTGGAAAACACGCTTCACTTAAAAATAAATTTTTTTTGGAAAGCATGCCATACTACCTTACCTTTTTTTTTTTCCACGAGAAATTATCTCGATATATATTAGAGATATATATCATTTATATTCACTGTATCCAGTCTAGCACAACAGCCATACTACCTTACCTTAACAAAATTAAATGTTTCTCTCCTTTATTTTAACGTTGTGGGAAGGTAAAGGTTGACTTTATTATAAATACTTGATTAGTGTACATGTCAAAACTTGCCAAAAAATGGTTTCCCTTAAAATATTTGTAAGGGATTTTTTAAAATATTATTTAAATTAAATATTTTTAATGTTATTCTTTAATATTTATAAATTGAAAATAATTTCATAAAATATAATATATAATATAAAGTGTTTCGAATTTTACTATCAATTTGTTATATATTATTAATATGGTGGTATAAGATGGTTCATTAAAAATAGCAAAACAGAGTAATAAAATATTTAAAAAAAAATTGGCATCTCATTTATTATATATTATATTATTATTAATATGATGATATAAGATTTTTCAATGAAAATAGTAATTAAAAAAAAAATATTGACATTTCATCTTTTTTTTAAAATAAAATATAATATTAAAGTTATTAAATTGATTAGGTAACAAAATATAATCATTAAATAAGTTAAATAAGAAAATTTTAAATAAGGTTAAATCATATAATTAAGTTCAAAAAAAAAAATTCACCATAACATAATATGATATTATCAATAAATGTGTATCTATAAAAATGAAATTCACTTCATATATAATTGCTCACTGAGTAAGTAATTTTCATTTATGAATGTGGGATAAACCACTTTACACAAAATGTAAATAAAAACATAAACTATAACCTAAAGTTATAAAGTAATTTTATTACAAACGTAAACCTTATATCCTAACAATAACCTCTTTCATTCTAATAATTGTGTGGTAGTTTTGAACACTATATTGTATGATCCACTAATCGTAAACACTCATAGTGTCAAATATAAATACCATCTTCCTTAAACCATTGATAAAGGCTGAATACCCATCCATAAAGTGAAAAACACATTAATGCCCGTGATAAGATGATTGTAGGACAAAGATTCTCTTTATAAAGTATGCTTGGTGGTTTCAGACTAAGTATGTGGTCTAATAGTTGTAGAGGAATCTTAGAATCTCTAAAATGTTTCTTTCCATCCATGTAGATTGTTTGGGGTTCGAAATCATTAGTAGCACCAAAATCATATAATTACATCCATACAATGCTAAAGAAAACATAAATCATTTATAAACCTTATTTGATAAACATTGTATATAACTATCTAATTGTAAATTCATTTTTTTATCATTTATAAACCTTATTTAGTAGACACTGTATGTAGCTATCTAGTTGTAAATTCATTTTTCAAGCCCAAATATTTCTCTTATGCCTTCCTTATTCATAGTATCATATTCAAACTAAAAAAACTACAATGATTTTAGCTCCACATGACAATATTCTTATCTCCCATATAAATGTATTAATCATAATATTCTTTACATAGGAATATTTCTCTTTTGCCTTCCTTATGCCTTCCTTATTCATAGTATCAAAGTAAAACGACTACAATGGTTTTAACTCCACATGACAATATTCTTATCTCCCATATAAATGTATTAATCATAGTATTCTTTACATAGGAAATCCAGTGTATCTTTATGCTCAAAGTTTTAAATCTCATGGAAAGGGACACTACTAAATGAAATACCATATATCTTACCATCATGGTTAGTACAAAACATAGCTTCTTGAACTTTATTATTATTGAATAAATTCAATATTGTTTTTTAAACTTTATTATTATCGAAAAAATTTAATAATGTTTTTTAAATTTTATTATTATTATTGAATAAATTTAATATTGTTTTTTATTTAATTTAAGTTGTTTAATTAATATCATATCAAATCATAGGAATAGGAATTGAGTTTTTTTTTTATAATTGTTTTCATATGGTTTTGGCATTGTTACATAGTAAATTTAGTTGTAGAGCATTGGCTCTTCGATTTTGGCACAAAAATGGACCCACACCACCAAATTGTAAATTGTAGAAAGTAAAAAGTTTAGCAATTTATCGATATGGAGAATGTGAGGAGGCCGACATCTTTTCTAACTTGACAATTTCTTGCGAATGGCCTTTGAAGGAGGATGAAGTTTAGTTTTTCTTTCACAATATCCTACTAACAACCCATAAGCAAAATAAATTTCACTGAATTCTCAATAGTTTGCATAATATGCTAATTGTTAATGAAGTTTTTTACCATATATTAGCTATTGACTCTCAAATTTGGGGTTTTCATGTAGGTTTTTGTGCATTTCGTTGGAGAATTAAATCGTTTAGGGATAGTTGAATTGCACACTAAGCCATATTATAGGTTTTGCTTCATAGCTCGTATAAGAAGAAAATAACCATGATGCCAAGGAGAAGCATGTCATGATTTCAATATCATTTTAAGGCCTTTTGGAAAAGGAGAGTGCCAACAAGGTAACTAGAGAAACTTGGTGGTAGTCCTTGCTCCATATTTGGTAATTTTTTGTTTTATAAAAGCCTAGTTTCGTATTTTCCCTTCATATACCTATTTTTTGTTTGTTTATAAAACCCTAATTTTGTTGGAGGCACGTTCTATATATTTTATATAAAATAATAGATTTATGATCAAAACAAGCTCATTAGATGCATTCTAATTGCCCTTGAGGCATGGGAAATGGATCCCAAACAATGTCAATTCTTTAAGATAAGATGGACATCATGATACTTTTTTCCTAAAAATACTTATCTTGGTGTGATGATGAATGACTAAATCTACTCTGTAAACCATCAATTACCCCATGGGAAACATTTTTGAGAGTATTTCTAGATAAGAATTGTGTACCTGGTTTTGAAACGTCCAACGTTTCGAGTGGACACTCCACCCATCATTAGGGACATCCAAAAATCTCAAGTGTGGGTTAAAGAGTGTCGAGGTACAAATTAAATAGGAGAGAGTGAAGATGATCTTTGGGTAAAAGTTAAAGAGAAAAAATCAATGTGTCCATTGAAATTACAATATTAAAATATTTAATAATATCAAGGGTTTAATAATAATTGATCTTATTTAATATTTAATAATAGTATTTATAGTATTTAGGAAGATCAAAGATTATTATATTTGATAATGATGACGATTTAGGATTAGATGACTATAAAAGGGGTAAAGAGGATATAAATTTTTCCATTAATCACGATCAAAGTGTAATAAAATAATCTATTGTGTTATAGTAAGAGAAAAAAGGTGTGTTATAGTAGTGTGTTTAGATGCATTATTATAAGAGATATGAGAAAAAAAGAGAGAAACGAAAAACAACAAGGTAAGGAGGGAACTAAATATACTAAAAGAGAAGTAAAACAATCTCACAAGAAAATGTTATAGACGGTGGGGGGAGTTAGAGTTTAAAATATAGTTGTTAAATGATGTTTTGAATTGCATTTCCATATGAAGGATATGCTCGATAATTGCATGATTTCCCATATACTGTTCACTATCTATCTAATTATTGATGTATTGCCTTTCCAATTGAGGGGGACAAGAGAGAGTGAGAAATTGTCACCCCATATTGATTGTTAGATTATTTATGTTACCTTACATCATCACAATACATGCTTAAGATTTTTAGCTTTTTTACAAATAATAATGTTACCATATGTGAAAACAAAGTGGTATAAAAAGACTCTATCTTTGATTGTAAGATTATTATTAAGAGAAAGGAAATTAAACACCCTAAATTTAAAAGATGAAGGAGCTTTCCATATGCTATTGAACCTTCACATCCTTATGATCTCACCATCTTGAACATTTGATCTTCTATTGAGCTTATCAATGAGTGAGAATCATAGTTGAATCTTTTGTTATATCTCCTTAGTTTGATAGTAAAAATGTACTTCCCATAGGACCTCTAGATCAAGGTTTATTGTACCTCTTTCTTCTTCTTAATTCCGCTCATTATCTCATCTGGTTTATTAACAAAATTAATTATAGTAAATGGGTCTTAATTTTTTGGATTCTTGACCAATTGCTATTATGGACCCCAAACTAAAAAAATGCTCCCTAAAAGGACATAGTGCATGTATCCATGCTCCTTGCAAGCCTTTTACATCCAATCAAAAGGCTTACACTAGTTGTTCTCAACATTGTTTAATGAAGCTTAGAGAATCAATAGTGTGTGTGTGTGTGT
>CBVK0101732110.1:0-17450 GCA_900067695.1 Picea abies | reverse complement strand
TGTGTGTGTGTGTGTGTGTGTGTGTGTGTGTGTGTGTGTGTGTGGAAAATTTAGCAAGTGAAAAATGTGACAATTATATGGAAGGTGAATTTGGGCTTCATAGTTCTATTTTATCCCTAAAAATCACATGAAGTTCCTAGAAGCATGCTTGGTTGTTAATATAACTTCATAGGTTTAATTACAAATATGTTATATAAGTAGTGGAACATGTTGAGTAGTGGAACAGGCTGATTGAAACCAAACAAGAATAAAATTTGATATCCACATCCCCTTCTTCAAGATAAAATACCAAATGTCATAGCTTCCAAAGTGAACATATATCAAAATAATGCATTGTTGAGAAAAAAATAATAAATGCATTAATTTTGGTGATTGATACAAAAGAAATTCATTGTCAATAAGCACTTTAGTTTTAGTCATTGACAAGTTTGATTTCCTCTCACTCACAATGCCAACAACAATTATGTTATCCTGAATAATGTCATTTCTTTTAGTTGATAAGCTATCCTATCCACAAAAGCTCAAATCTCCCCAGTGACATGATCCCCTTATGGGTTGCTTTTCTTGTGATTTCACTACAAATCCTATGGGAATTTGGCATAATAGATGCCCCAACTCATATCTTCTTATACAAAGTAACTTTTGTAGCATGTGAAACCCTTTTGTTCATTGTATTGTTGATTTTTCTACTTAAGAATCTAGATTAACATTATTTTACTTATTAAACCGTTAGCACAATAACTGCATATAAATGATCACTGAAAGAATAACATTCACATAATGCACAAGATTTACCTTGGGAAAACCCCTGAAGGGGAAAAACCCAACAAACTTCCTCAATATATATTTTCCAACCAAGAACAATGTCTTTCTCCAAGAGAGAACTAACAAAGCAGAAGATCCTCCTCTAACCCTTGACTAGGGGAGAATAGCATACCACTTAACCAAGATATATCCAAGAGAGGAACCAAGAACCTTCACAACGTCACACCTAGCTACAATGGCCTCTTCCTTCAATACTTGTGCACTTCTTCTGTAGCCACAAAACTTGTGTTGTGTGTGTCCAAATGAGGCGCTAGACTCCCTTATAAATAGTAGTTTGGCCTGCCTAAATTAGGTCTGGGACGACCTATCACTTTCCTCTTTTAATTTACATTTTACTGGTCAAGGAACAATAGGGACGACTTTTTCAAAGGCACAATAGGTTCGTCTTAATAAATATAATATAATGATATTCTTTACGGTTTGTCTTGGTCAAATACAACAAGCATATCTTCCAAAGCTACTCAATCTTCAACACTCCCTCTTAGCAAGGAATGTATTCTTCTTGTCGTGGTCATCATCACTAGTTCCGCGCTTCTGCATACTTGTTCATTGTCTTGTTTTCAATAACAAATCTATATATCATAGGAAGTTCTGCACTTTCACTAGAGTAGCGTACCAACCTATGTTGGAGTAGCATACCAACCGGTGCTGGAGTTAACATACCATCCTATGTTGGAGTAGCATACCAACCTATGCTGGAGTAGTGTACCAGCCTGTGTTGGAGTACCAACCTACGCTGGGGTAGCGTACCATTCTGCATTGGAGTACCAACTTGTGCTAGGGTAGTGTACCAGCCTACATTGGAGTAGCAACCTATGTTGGGGTAGCGTACCAACCTATTTTGGGGTAGCGTACCAGCCTACGTTGGAGTACAAACCTACCTTGGGGTAGCTTACCAGCCTACATTGGAGTACCAACTTGTGTTGTGGTAGCGTATCGGCCCACATTGGAGTACCAAACTACGTTGGGGTAGTGTACCATCCTACATTGGAGTATCAACCTGCACCGGGGTAGCATACTAGCCTGTGTTGGAGTACTAACTTGTGTTGGGGTAGCATACCAGCCTGCATTGGGGTAGCGTACCACTACTGGGATTTCATCATTTCCTTCTACTAGGGAACACATCACTTCCCACTTCTGGGAACACATCACTTCTATCTATGAAGTATTCAAACTTCTCTCTCGACAGAGGCTTAGTTAACACTTCTTCTACTTGTTCATTGGTAGGAACATACTAGAGCTTTAATTCTCCCTTCTGTATCATCTATCAGATATAATGGTACTTGATCTCGATATTATTGGACTTGTCATGACACACTAGGTTCACTGCCAACTTTATGCAACTCTGGTTGTCATAAAAGATATCAACTTCCTCCAACTTGAGATCAAACAATTTTGTAATCAACTTCCAAAGCCACATTGCTTCGCCACAAGATGATCATGCTACCACATACTCTGCCTTTGTGGAAATGAGTGCCATACAGGTCTCACTGAGTCACGATATCACAACTGATCCCATACTAAAGCAACACCCAGATGTACTTTTCCAGTCTGTGACACTGCCCACCCAATATGAATCTATGTAGCCTTGCAATATCATCTCACAATCCAAGATATATCTGGGTCCATAATCGATTGTACCCTTTAGGTATCTCATCACATGTTTTTCCATAATCAGGTGAACATGTCCTTCTCCACAAAATATATATATTTCCTTGTGTTCTTCACATCACATTGTACCAAACTGGTACACTTTCTCAGCTGCAATTCAATTTGCATAATCATGTCCTGGCTTTATGTGATTTTTGCAAAGCACTATCTGTCTCACTGTCTAAGTGTATGTACTGTACTCCCTATGCAACTGGTCCTTTTGGAACTGGGACTTTGCACCTGCAACTGTTTTTTCTGAAACTGAGAATGAATGCTCCATTCTCACTGCAACTTTCTTAACTATGAGAGTATCTCCTCTACTTCATCACAATAACAGATTCATTTGTTCCCTTTGAATCTCATATGACATCGAATGCTTTTAATGGATCATGGTTGTTCTATATATACTTCTTCTGATTACTGAAGCAAGTGTCTTGTCATGGTATTCTCCCTCTTCCTGGGAGAATCCTCTGGACACAAATCAGATTTGTACATCTCTATGAATGGTCTTGGGGAGGTTTCTCCTCCTTACTGGATCATGAGGGTTGACTCCCTCTAAACTCTAGATCCTTTTGAGATAGTACTTGGTGGGGTTGCCTGCCTCACCACTAGTGGAGCCATATTCTCCTCATGATATGGCTAGTCAATGATTTATGTATTTGCATCTTGCAAAGTGTCAGGAGACCATGTTGGTCTCTTCTTGATTACTGCAATGATTCTGGGTAGGCCCTTCTGGCTCTACTAATTTTTCCTGATGATATGAAGAGTGATCAATATGCACCATATGGCATTGGGGGTAACTCAATCTAAGATACAGGGACTGTCATAACTGATCCCTCTAAGCCTTGAATTCTTCTGAGTATACAATATCCTCAAAGACTTTGCAAGATATACTTGGTGTTGGATACCAAGTTTTAATATGAAAATCTGAGTCAGAATTCAAACGAATTTTGCTTCTTGTCAAGGTGGCTTCATTGTCCACTGACTAGGTCTTCTCATCGAAAAATTATAGGACGTTGAGAGCCATACATGATGCTGATGTATGATACTAATGAACTCCCGTACCAGGGACATTTAAATTTTGATGTGCTCATTTCACCATAGACAATATTACATTATTGTCACCCAACCATAGGCACACATGCCACCCTCGAGCACATAAATTATTTCTTTATTTTAAATGAGACCTTGTTGGATTCACGTACCAGGGATAATGATCCAACAAGCTAAGATAAAAATGCATAAAGTATAATGTTATAAAATTTAAAAGAAGCTGAAATCAATTATCAAAGGTGCATACATGGAGCATGGATTTTCAGACTTCTTGCTTGATCTATACGATGTTTGGATGGATAATGATGCTTATTCACAATTTATACTTGGCCCTCATGATACAACACTTCTCCATCTCTTTTACTTCTTGTAGTTTTAATGTTGGAAGAAACAAGATACTACTATTAATATCACTTGATATGGTTCAAGTGTTTCAGAATTGCTAACTCCTATATCACAAAGGATATATTTCATTTGAATAATCTTCTTTTGTTCTTTTCCAATCAGGTTCATCTTCTCTTGCAAAATGAGCATGATGTATTTTAAACTTCCTGTTTTATTCTAGTCTTTTGCTTGGGGACAATTTCTTGTAGTATGTCCCATATTCTAGCAAATGAAGCATCTGAAGCTTGAGGGATCTTTATGAGAATCTTGTCCTTTATGAGGCTTCTAAAATATTTTGTGATGAGGCTTCTAAAATATTTTGTGAGAGTGAACTTCTTTCTTGTTCTTTCCTTTTCTTGTGTGAGCTGTTAGTGCTTGATATTCATGGATTTCTATCCTTTACTTTCTTGCCTCTAATATGGCTTCTTCTTGAGTACAGTATTCCCACAATCTACTAAACTTAGTTCACTTTCTTCTAGAGAAGATTCCTTGGATGAATAATTCTGAAGAATTTGGGAGACCTTTCAATGTGTTCATCGTTAACTCATCTTCTTCGACTGAGTCTCTAATACCTTTAATTTGTTCTTTAATATGGAACACTCTTGTAAAGTAAGATTGTATGGTTTTTGAATTTTGCATCCTCACATTCTTGAGTTGTGTCCTCAAGGTCATTTTCTGATTGATGGTCTTTCCTTCAAATAGACAGGATAAGGAATCCATCATTTCCTTTGGGGTTTTTAATGTCGAAACATGAGGAATCAAGTGGTTCTTGATGGATTTATAAATGATCCTATTTTCCTTAATTAGATCCTTCTTATATTTGGCTTTGGCCTCATCTCCCTCCGACTCTTCAATATTTTGTTCAACAAAACTTACAAGGTCATTTTCTTCTAGAATCAACATCACTATGTAATTCCATGCTCGGAAATCATTGACATCACTAAAAAACAAATTTTCAAGATGAGGTTCTTATACCTTACCCGAGATATTGTTGATTCAAAGATGAAATCTGTCACAAAATCTGCAGCAACTGCAACTAGAACTAGGGTTTATGAGGAAACCCCTAATTTTTCAATTTGTGAAATCTTGAGTTTTAATCCAGGGAATGGATTCGCCCTGCCTAGGTGAGTTCCTAGGTGTGGTTACTTTCTCCAACATTCTCCTTAAGCAGGGAAAACATCACACTTAGGGATTATGCAATTGCAGCAGCTGCAACAACAATTGTAGTTTATAATTTTTTGTCAATATGATAATTTATGCATAGGATGATGTGCGCTAGGGTTAGGAGAGTCTTCCTAAGCTCTTAGCTTCTTCATCAATTTCTTCTATGTTGTGAAGATGCCTTCTTTCAGGCCCACTCTGACACCATGTTTATTTTTCTACTCAAGCAGTTAACTAGATTATCATTATTTTACTTATTAAACCATTAGCACAATAACTGCATATAAAGGATCAAGAATAACATTCACAACATGCACAAGATTTACCCGGGGAAAACCCCCTGAGGGGAAAAAACCAACTAACTTCCTCAATATAGATTTTCCAACCAAGAACAATGCTTCTCTCCAATAGAGAACTAACAAAGTAGAAGATCCTCCTCTAACCCTTGACTAGGGAAGAGTAGCGCACCACTTAACCAATATATATCTAAGAAAAGAACCAAGAACCTTCACAACGTCACACCTAGCTGAAGTAGCATCTTCCTTCAAGACTTGTGCACTTCTTCTATAGCCACAAAACTTGTATTGTGTGTGTCCAAATGAGGCACTAGCCTCCCTTATAAATAATAGTCTGTCCTGCCTAAATTAGGTCTGGGATGACCTATCACTTTCCTCTTTTAATTTACGTTTTACTTGTCAAGGAACAATGGGGCCGACTTTTGCAAAGGCACAATAGGGTCATCTTAATAAATATAATATAATAATATTATTTAGGGTTTGTCTTGGTCAAATACAATAAGGANNNATATTATTTAGGGTTTGTCTTGGTCAAATACAATAAGGATATCTTCCGAAGATACTCAATCTTCAAGATGTATTCTCTCATGTAGAACAATTATTACTTATCTTAACTACAAATGTTAAAATTTTATTTTAAATAACATAAAAATTGATAGATTAACCTAATATTATATATAGCTTAATACACAAGATATTGTTAAATTCATATAGCTCAATATGTAGTAACTTTACAATGAAAAAACACTACATAGTTTAATATATATTGTTCACAAGCATAATGGGTTAGTTTGAGTGGTTGAGTGCTTTGAGCTTCGTGCAAAAGGTCTTGAGGTTGATTCCTCAGGTTGGATGCCTCTATTGCATGCCTCACTGTAGAAATTTTAGAATTTGATATTTAATGAAATTATGAAACTTCAACTCACACTAGAGGTTTCCTAGATCCAAACCATATGAATATTTAGCCTTAGGGATGATTTGAAGCAACTATTTCAATAACAAACATTACACAATATTTCAATTCACTTCAACCCCAATCCACAAGGAAATTCAAGAGCAAGGATACCAAACATATGCCAACAATTATAATCCCTTAGGGCACACTTTTCCAAGCATAAATCACTTTAATTACTACAAATTCACAACAATAAATATACACAATTATCTTCAATATTTGTCAAGTCACTCAACAATTTCGACCCTTAATATGTCAAATCAACATGAAAAATAAGTGTTGGAAATTACTCAATCAAGAAGACAATGAAAGATGAAAATCAAATATGAAATTACACAAGTATTAGAAAATTGGAAACTTCATATATATGTATAAGAATTAAGTACATGCACATACCATAATTTTATCACAAAGTTGGTACAATATTTTAAGCTCTCCAAAACCCTAGTTAGGGAAATCGTGAAAACCTTAGCTAGTATCAGGGATATCCTGTGAGAAAGAATCAACACCGACAAGTCCTCCTTGGCTTCAACAATGAGCTAATCTCACACATGCTCACCACACTAGCATCATTGTCTTACTTGGCTTTGAAAAACCTAGATGTTGCATCGCACAACTACATGGAGAGACAACTCTAGTGTTATCCTCCAAATCTACAAGTTTGTCCTTGGGTTTGAATTCTCAAACCCCAGGTATTCCACTTTTCCATCATCGAAATATTCATGAATACTTCCATGGATCATAAAGAATACAAGAACTCCATGATATTTTCCTAGCCTTAAATCCCATAAGAATAAAGCTCCAAAGGAATGCAAGTTGTTTGCTTGAAAAACATGGTATTTCCACGTAGGTCGAACACCTTAAGAAATCGTTCACACAAAAATGTAAAGATAAATACACTAGTGTATAACATGGTTAAATCCCTAAAAGAGAAAAATAGTCCATGGCCTTAGACAATATGGCCACTTGAGGAAGTATATTAATGAAAATGGAAAAAAAAAATTATACATGAGTTTCTCACAATCAATCATCAACAAATGACTATCCATGCTCTTTAAATAGAGATCATGGATAAATAGAGTGTTAAGCCACATATCAATATATATGTTAGTATTGAGGGGATTATGAATTTTTGGATCACTTTGTATCTAGAACATATTGTGATAGTCAATTACATAATTATAAATGCATACTAAGGACACCCACTAAAGAAACACACTTTTCCTAAAGACATGTTAGACCAAGTTAATATTAACTAACTCCTAAGTGTCTAAATATCCTAACATCCCCGCTTAATAATGACTAGAGATAGGATTGCATGGTTTACAAATGTGACACAATAGGAGAAGGAACAAGGAATTAGAGTGTATCCCCCCTTAATCACAACTTCATGAACTCCTAACATAGACTTGATTTATGTAAGAGACTTTGTGACAATGTCTGAAACTTGGTCATCTGTAGGGAAAAAGATCACTTCAAGAACATGATCTTGAATAAGCCTTTTTATGAAGTGCATGTGTATCTCAATGTGTTTGTTGCACTGAAGTTGATATGGAGCTTTGGTGAGATTGATGGCACTCTGAATGTCACACCAGAGAGTGGTCAGATGATGTTGCTAAAATCTAAACTCAGAAAGGATCTGTCAAAGACACATGGCTTCTTCACTTGCATTAATGGTTGCTCAATACTTTGCTTTTGCTGAAGAAAGAGAAATAGCTTGTTGCCTTTTACAAGCCCAAGTGACAGGTCTGGAACCAAGACTGAAAACATAACTTGCAGTAGAATTTCAATCATTAGGGTTGCTATCCCAATCAAAATCACCAACACAAGAATCCCCATTTAATTGTAATGTATCCCAAAATAAAATATACCCTAGATATATTGAAGTATCTTTTTTGCTTATTTCCAATGGCTCTCATGGGGTGTTTCCATATACTAGGCAACAAGACCAATGACAAAGGAAATATGAGGATGTGTGTGAGTCAAATATAAAAAGATAACAACTAACTAGCAGTACAAAGTGGCATCTACTTTGGGTGTAGTGCAAGTGACAACAAGTTTAACTCTATATTGGAAGGGAGATGGGCTTGTTTTACAATATTCCATATGAAAGTAGCAAAGAACGTCACATGCATACTTAGATTGGGAAATGGAAATTACTTCCATGGTTTGCAATACTTGGAGGACAAGGAAATAATGAAAATAACTTAAGTATTTCATTTCAAATTTGTTCTTAAGGTTTTATTTCACATGATTTAAAAGTTTGGGGTCACTACTAGTGAGAATAAATTCATCAACATAAAGAAAACATATTATGAGATGGTTACCTACTATCTTGGTATAGACATTGGCCTTAGAATAACATCTAGAAAATCCTATGTTAAGAAGAAAGCTATCCATTTTAGCATACCAAGCTCGATGAGTTTGTTTAAGACCATAGAGAGATTTATTAAGGTGTCAAACAAGGATAGAGTCATTTTGAACATAGCCAGGGGATTGTTCTCTATAAATTTATTCTTGCAAATGGCCCATGAAAGAAGGGGGATTTAGCATTCATTTGATGGACCTCCCATTTATGTGAGGTGGCAAGGGAGAGAATAAGAAATATGGAATTCATTTTGTCTATGGGGGAAAATGTTTCATTAGTGTCAATCCCTTCAACTTGAGATAATCATTTAGAAACTAATTGAGATTTATGGCTTTCAACACTTCCATATGATGAATACTTAGTTATATACAACCATTTACATCTGACAAGTTTTCTTCCTTTCGAGAGGTAAAAGATCCCAAGTATTATTTTCCATTAATGAATGATATTATTCACTCATTGTTATGTACCAATGTGGATGGATGAAAGCTTCTATAAAAAATTTTGGATCATGAGTCTTTGAAGCTTGAGACAAAAGAGATGAGGCTCGGTGGAACTATGAACATGTATGATGCTGATCTATAGGATCACTGACAAGGTAACCAATTTCTTCTCTTGTTGTATAGACCCATTTGGGAAGTGGTGGTCTTGTTATAGGTTCATGTTCAATGGATCCTTGGAGGAAGGTGAGTAGGTAGAGGTGGATTTTCATATTCACTGTCATCATTTGAAGAAGAAAATAGAGCAGGATCAAGAAATTTGGGAATAAAATAGGGACATATGCTAAAGATGGTTCACAGGTTGAAGATGACACGAACACTAAATTAGGCTTGTATGTCGAGAGGCCTTCATCAAAATTAAAATATCATTGGAATAAGGTTGAAGAAGTCTATAAGCATTTACATATTCATAATATCCAACAAAAATGCACTTCTTAATTTTAGGATGCAATTCTTTCCTTTTCTCATTAGGAATGTGAGTGCATGCTTCACTACCAAACACATGGAAGTGGATTACATATGGTCAATTTTACTCCATGTTTCTTTTGGTGTTATTTTTTTAAAGCCTTTGTGGGAGTGCAATTGACACAATTAATGACCTCCTCCAAAAAATGAGGACATAATCTCTTAGATTGGATCATACAATTTACAAATTCCTTTAATGTGTGATTCTTTCTCTCAATGACACCATTTTGTAGTGTATATGTAATATTATGTTGCATCTGAAATCCCTGTGTAGTGCAATACATTGTAAATTTTTTATTAACATATTTTTTTTCCATTATTTGTTCTTAACTTCTACATTTTATGTCTAGATTGTTTTTCTATAAGGGCCTTGTAGGCCAAAAAAAATAAAAAACTTCACTCTTAAGTTTTAATAAATAAACCCAAGTGCATATGGATTGGTTATAACTTAATATATAGATCTTGGATTTACCTTTGTATGCATTGATTATGAAGGATTTCCCATCACTTATTGTTATAGCACACAATGCCACACCTATGCATTTGTGCCATGGCCTAACCCTTTCCCAAAGCTTGCTAGAATTTTCCCCAAATTGCCTCTCCAAAATCATTTAAAAAACATGCCTTATGAGGATATCTGCGGGTTTCCCTAGTGCTTCATGCAGACATCCGCAACTCTCCAACTTACAACCAACGAATGCCTAAAAAATCATAAAAAATAAAATAATTCAGTGTTTTCGGGCGGTTTTTTTGGTTCGGCTCGTTCCCTAACATCCCCATGCCCGTACACAATGGGTTCGAACTCCCCCAACCTCTTGGGGAAGATATAAAAGAACCATTGAGGGAAAATACATGGTGAATTCTATGGGTGCAAGGTTATGCTGCCTGTATCTAGCAAGCCTCCCTTTCCTATAATCCTATGAGAAACACCCCCTTTTATCTGGAAACTGTTGGTTATTCTTCCAACCATATGGAGAGTTTGTTGATGCCTCCTATGTCACAAATGTATCCTGGTTTATAGTTATGCTACTTGAGTCACATAATGTGTCGCGCTCATATTCTAGGAAAATTTTCAACCTGAGTCGACCATTATGCAGTTAGTCTCTAACCTTGCAAGTCAACCTTCCAAAGTCAGTCTCATCATCACAAGTATTAGTATCTTCATCTGATATCTTCCAAATATTTGACCTTTCAGCACCCCTTGTGATGGTTGATGGACATGCCTTAATGTCTTCCTTCTAGTGGATCTCTTCCCATCGAATCGAAAAAATATTTCTCTAGGAGAGGGATCTAGAGTTATGTTTGGTACCTTGGGGATTACATTCATTAGTGGAAGGTTCCATCACTATTGACAGTTGGAATACATCAATTCCCCCTACTCAATAGATTGTACCAGGTGTTCGATGCCATCTCATTTATTCATACTTGCTAGATTGTACCATGGTACCTTGACTCCCATTATCATCATCGGTGGGTTGTCTCACATTATTTAACGGTATACATCAATGACTGGTAATCAAAAGATGTCTCACTTTGTTCGAATTCAACACATATATTCACATAGTGTAGAATTTTACCACAATGGATCATTGTGAAGAATTTAGGTGAAGTATGAGAACCATATCGTGTTTTCTCCTTCCCGACTCATATGGTGCGACATCACATACATTGGTACTTGTAGAGGATTATCTTGTCCATTCTCTTGGTTCCAGATATCCTTTTCTTTTGATCTTGAGACATAGCTCCACTATGTATCTATCCGGGGATATGATATACTTTGACATGGATCCACTGTGTATTTTTCATGTCCATGGACATTAGTCATACTTTTATATGTACCATGGATCTGCAGTGTACTTTCTTTGGTGACCATACTTATATCACTCCCGAGCATGGGTATGCTTGAATTGGGAAGACAAACTATTGTTTGATATTCACTGATGGTTTTTGTTCTAGAATCCATTTTTTGAGAACCTTCAGGGATACTTCAATGCTTCCCCGCATCTCATAGTTTATAATATATTTCGTCCATCATTTTTCCCTTATGACCTCACACATTAGGGGGCATCTGTTATAGCACAAAATTCCACACCTATGCATTTGTTCCATGGCCTAACCCTTTCCTAAAGCTTGCTAGACATTTCCCAAATTGCATCTCCAAAATCATTTAAAAAACATTCCTTATGAGCATATTCCCAGGTTTTCCTAGTGCAATGCGTGCACATCCACAAATTTCTAGCTTGCAACCTGTCGATGCCCTCAAAAATCATAAAAAATAAAATAATTCTTTTTTTTCGGGCAGTTTTTTCGTTTGGACTCGTTCCCCAACTTCCCCATGCTCATACAGAACGTAATATAATTCCCCTGACCCATTTGGGAAGAGATAAAAGAATCGTTGATGGATAAGGATAGATCAAGTCCCTTGGTGCAAGGTTATGATGCCAGTATATAACAAGCCTCCCTTCCCTATGATCATCTGAGAAACACCCCCTTTTATCTGGAAACTCCTTTTCCAACACCTCTTTCCTATCTATATTGCTATAGGGTGTATCCTTATCCCTATTTGGTCCATCCAAGGAGGAGTATAGTGGTTGAGTCAATGCTTGAGGGATTCTTGGAGGAACCCAGAAAATTGGCTTTGAGGTGGTGCCAAAGGAGAGACAAGGTTGTAACTTACCTTTCTGATTTGGTGTTAATAGAAGAGTTTGTTTTCCCTCCTATATTGTGTTCATTGTATGTTTTTTTATTAATGATTTTACTTTGAATATGATATATGACATGTATACTCTTTGATCGTATAACTACCTTCGAAGCAACCCTTATATTGTATCCATTTTGCAGGTTGGTTATAGCAAAGGATCAAGAGCTTGTTGAAAGAAAGGAGTGGGATCAACATAAAATGAGAGACTTAAGGTACACCCTTTCTCCCTTTTCCCCTAAATTCTCCTAATAAAGTAGTTATTTTTTCAGTTTTGTATACTTGTCCTGGAAGGAAGATATCTATCTTCTTTATATAGTATTCATCTGTTGTGATTTTCACCCAAAATCACAGGGGAAATATCCCATCAACATAATTGGCGACCATACTGGGGATTCTCCTAGTTTGGGTTAGTTTGTTTAGGGTCCCTTGCTTGTTTATTTTCTCGTTGTGTTTTCTATATTTTCTGAGTTTTTTCATAGAGTTTTTGGCCTCTCGGGAATTGTTGTTAAGGCCTGAAGCCCTCTTTATTGTAGTATCTTTTTATTTTTCTGAACTTGCCTAGCCATCTGCATGTTGTTCTTCTACAACTCACGTACATCCACAAGTTTATATTATAAAAACCGCGTTTATCCACGAGTTGCATTGCACACAGTCGTGTACTTGTGTTAAAGTGGAGTTTTTAAAAATTTCTCTTTTTATTTATGCATTTAGTTCTTGGTTTGGTCAGTTACTTGGGCTATCCTAAGTCCCTTTCTGGATTTTCTCTGTTGAAATCTAGAAGTTTACCATACAGAAAAAGAAAAATACCTTACTCTTGGTTTCCCAACATTCGTGGCTTATTTTTAGATTGCATTTTTAAGTAAAATGATTTTCATTTTGAAAAAAAATCCCTCATGGGGGGGCCATGAATCGTGTATTCTATGGTTTCTTTTAACATCTTTTGTTAATTTTTCTTTGATAGAAATAAAATAAAAACAAAAAACTTATCTTTTATGCTAGTTAGGTCTCTTTCTTTCTTTCCATTGTTTTGCATTGTTATTTGAAAAATAAAAATATAGTAGCATAGGTTTATGTTTTCTTCTCATCTGAAAAGAACTTAAAAAAAAAAGTAAGAAAGAAAATACTTTGTTTGCCTCTTTTGCATTTTGCATTAGAAAATAAAAAATTTGCATTTCAAGGTTTGAAGGATTATTCACGCATTTTCTTTGCAAAACTCTTTTTCATTTGAAGAATTAGTGTAAAGTTTTCTTTGCTAATGTTCTTATAAGTTTCATTTTTGTAGGAGCCTCAATCAACATCAATTGCACCTCCATACCCTTTTAGTAGAAACAACCACTAAAACAGACACTAAACCTAAAATGTACTAGAATTTGTTTCTAGGGTTCACAAACAAGTTTAGGATTAGGGCCTTGGATTAGGATTGGAGAAATAACTCTCCAAGACCATTGAGAAAACATAGTAGTCTGAGCTAGGGAGGGTCTCAAATCCACTTTTTGTATACGTATAGATGGAAGCCTCCTCTAACACATGAGCTAAACACGAGGTCATGTGAAGGAGAGTCGAGGAGATTGTACCTCCAAATATTGACTAAGCATAATGGATAGATCATATATTGAGGGTTTTTCCTGAAGTGATATTGGTCCTCTTGGCGTCAGTCCTCTGGAGCTTCAGACCTAGTTTGATAATTTATGAAGTGACACTGGCCCTTTTCTAGAAAGTCCTCTGGAAGAGCTTTAGGCTTAGTTACCCTACCCCTACGTTCAATCCCAACTTTCAACTGTACACCCTAGACGATGAATGAAATTTGATGACATTAGTGGATTTTCCTAGGGATCTCAGAGGTGACTACGGGGGCTTGTTGTGGTACTTGGGGAAGATTTTGTATGACACTTTTTATTACTATTGGAGAGTGCCCCACGAAGCGTGGTACTTGCATATGATAAGGCTGGTTAGTGGAGGTTGGGATAATTGCTTCTCACTCCTTCATTCATAGGCCCACAGGAATTAATCAACCCATGCCTTTTTCCAGAAGGTCCCTTTCCACTTTTTCATTGCTTTGGACTCAAGACCTCATCCACCTAGGATGAAGATTTGGAAAAGTTGTTTGCTTGCAATGTTTCTCCTAGGGATTTTTATTGGAGTGCTACTTTGTTTATTTGGCCTTAGGTTGTTTCAGTGTCACTTATTTTGGATCATTGATTCAAAATGGTATTTTTTTTTAAAGCATGGGGCCGCCTCCTCGAAGTAGTGGGTTTTTATACAACTGGTTCACTGGAGTTAGTGCATGAGACTTTTATGGACATGAAAAATGTTGCATGAGGTGAACCTGTGCATAAGAACAATATGACCAAAGTTCTTGAGGATACCAACCAAGGGACCCCTGACCAAGGGGATTCTTGTGCTTTTCCTTCCTTTGGAAATGTCAGTGTTCCCTTGATGGCCACTTTGAACATTCTTGGCTTAAATGTAGGACTACCGGTTTGGTTGTGGGCCACTCCAAATGTCCTGATTCTCTTGACACTTCTTAGATAAGAACCTTATGTCAAGGGAATCGTGTAGATTTTGATCCTTCACCTTCTACACCTCTAAATTCTACTTCTCCTCCTCCTCCCTCTCCTGGTGAAAGTCCAACTACTAGTAACCAGAAGTTTGAAAGGAATAGGAAGAGGAAGAATAATAAAAAGAAATCACCAACCTCTGCTAGTCATGTTGGAGACTTGTCAGTAGCCTCTGCAAATCATGTTGGGGCAAACCAACCAACCTCTGCTAGTCATGTTGGAGACTTGTCACCAGCCTCTGCAATTCATGTTGGGGGCAAGATACCAACCTCTACTAGTCATGTTGGAAGCACAAGCCTAGTCACTGCAAGTCATACTGGCAATAAGTCACCAACCTCTACTAGTCATGTTGGAGATTCGTCAAAAACATCTACGAGTCATGTTGAAGACAAACAACCATCGACTGCAATTCATGTTGGCGGAGTGAGTCTATTCACTGCTAGTCATACTAGAAAAACATCACCAACCTCTACAATTCATGTTGGATATAAGCTGCTAACCTCTGCGAGTCATGTTAGATATAGGTCAACAACCTTTGTGAGTCATGTTGGAGTCCTGTCACCAGCCTCTGCGAGTTATGATGGGAGAAAAGGTTGAGTCTCTTCTAGTCATATTGGCATAGACTCACCGACCTTTGCGAGTCATGTTGGAGTCTTTTCACCAACCTCTACTAGTCACATTGGAGACATGCAACCAACCTCTACTAGTCATGCTGGGGGAACTAATACGATTGGGAAGCCTAGATGTACATGATGTAAGCCTAAGTTCCCTTGTAATATTTTCAAAAGAGAACACCTTACTCATTTTTGCACTAGTATTTCCATGGTACAAGAAGCGTGGTCCTTGTATAAACGCCCTTCTAGTTCGGATTCATTTTTGGTTTCCCAACAATCTATTCAATATTTGACTGATGAAGAGGTCATATCGATGCAATCTTAGACCAACACCACTATTATTTTTGGGGGTGATGCATCTCTTGACCATGTCGTCTCGCATCCTATTCAACCAATGGTTGAGGAAGTGGTAATGTTGATGCAATCTTCGACCAATCCCACTCCTCTCTTGGAGAGTGATAAGTCTAAGAAGGTGATCTCATCGATGTAATATTCAGTTGATCCCTCTCCTCTTTCAGGAAGTGATGTGTCTTTTGACCATGTCCTTAGCATTTCCATTTTAGTACCTTCTGAACAAGGGGGCATTCCACTCTCTGAATACACTCCCCCCAAGTCCTAGGATGGTTTCCTTTGATTGGAATGGTCTTGTAGAGCCTCACCTTCCTTCTTTTTCACCCTTCTAGATAATGGTTGGAATTAATAAATTAGGAATTCATTGAAATATTGTAGATGAAGGATTCTCTGCAAGTTTTTTATCATCCTCGAATTGGCAAGCTTTGGGTTCTCCCAAGCTTCTGTCAGCTACCAATCAGTTGTTGGCTTTCGACAGAAGACCCAGCGAATGTCTAGCGGTTCTTTCTCAGTTTCCTATCATGATAGGTGGGAAGACTATCCAAGTCAAGATATTAGTGGTTCCAAGCCCTGTAGACTTTAATGTGATTCTTGGGCATGATTATGTGTATGCGATGAATGGTGTGGTGTCTATGATATTTTGTGTGATGTGTTTTTCTCACAACAGAAGAATTGTCACTATTGATCATATTTCATCTAATAATCACCATCATGTTTTGGATTTACCTTAGGTTTCCCCTTTGTTCATTCCTAGTGTTCGAGTAGACTCTTCCCCACCACGGGAGAATTATGTGGCGTATTATCCTCGGTGTTTAATTTCTCCTGAGAAGGAACCTTTACAATTATTTTCTCCTTCTCAAGACAAGGTCTCGACAATTGATCATGTGTTTTATCCGATGGGGGCATGTGATCCCTTTGTTCCCCCTATTGGACCAAGTAATATGGTATTTCCTATTGTGTCTAATCTTTTTGTTTGTAAGACCTTGAGCCCTAGTATTTGTGAGATGTCGTGCCCCAATTTCATGGATGTTGAGTTTCCTTTAGATGAGGCCATCCTTGAAGCTATGATTATGGATCTTTGACCTCCTCCTGAAATGAGGCCATCCTTGAAGCTATGATTATGGATCTTTGACCTCCTCCTGAACTGGAATATTGACAGGTTTGTTACCAAAGAATCCATTGGTCTGAGCCTAGAAATGGGATCTTCCTAGAGAACTAATGTGCATAAGCCACAAGGCTATGCGGTCCTTTATACATATTGTACTTGTAGTGTGTCTTGTTTTCAAGTTTTGTATCCCTTAATATTTTTCTTTATCATAGGTTTCTATATTGGACTTATTAAATTCTAGGTAAGTGCTTTTGGTCTTATATACATGACTTTGGAGACATTTTCTTCTATGTCAATATGTTCTAACAGGTAATGATCTTGAAACTGGCATATAGTTTAGGTTTTCCCCTCCATGAATTTTTTCATTATCTGTTTCTTGATTCATTTGACCTTAGGATTGACTGATCCAAATGGCCTCCCACCTATTCCAACTTGCTCATTTTGGCAGTTTTCCAGTTTGG
>CBVK0101732078.1:0-10060 GCA_900067695.1 Picea abies | reverse complement strand
CTGAATTGAGTAAGTGTATCCTCCTTATCTTCTTCTTTGTACATAGTCCTAAAAAACTTAAAAGCAACAGACCTAAGATCAGCATGTGAAGTCAAATTGTGGCCTTCCAAATCAGTTAATTCGCAAACAGTATTAGTGAACCCTCTATGTTCAACAAATTTGTGAAAATACTTAGTGTTCTTATCCACACATTGGAGCCAAATGGACCGACTTATAAGACGCCATGCTTCTTCATCCAACCTTACAATATTCACTTTCCTCTTCTCTAAGGAACTAATAAGTTATTTATCTGTTATAGAGAATATTTGAGAAGGGGAATTTCTAAAGATATCTCCCAATTTCATGTCAATCTACCAAAGTTGAGATTTTATCTTCTTCTTTTTCTCAGTCAGCCACTTTATCACTTCTTCATTGAGTTTTTTAAGCTTCTCCACTATTAACCTCATCGTCGAAGTGTTCTCACATTGAACCATAGAACTCCAGGTGGATCAGATTAAAGTGATGAAATCTGGTTTAGTCAACCATTCCCTATTAAATTTGAAGGGTGAGAAGGTCTGATCAAAGGACTCATCAAATTGAATACAAATAGGATTATGATCTGAGAGTGTTGAGTTTAAAGTCCATGATCTACATCTTCCCAAGCACCCTAGCATCCCTTCATTTATGAGGAAATGATCCAGACGTTTTGAAATACCTGCAGTACCCAACCTACCATTCCACCAAGTATGAATATAAGGGCAGGGAGGGACATCGACCAAACCAACAGATGTGAACATCTTTGAAAAATAAGTAGATAGAGGATCTAGCTTAGAATGATCACCCCATACATCCCTTGAAGTCATTGTAAGGTTCAAGTCGCCACCAATGATTAATTCCACTTCCATAAGAAAGCTACAATCCAGCAAGGGCTGCCAGAAGTTCACTCTATCTTTATACTACAATCCAGCAAGGGCTGCCAGAAGTTCACTCTATCTTTATACGAGCCATAAAAATTTAGTAGTATGACCTTCTTAGTGACATATTTCAGTTGGCCCTCAAGAAGGATACCTGCATTCATGGAAAAATCATGTAGGTCAACACTCCCAAGGTTCCATCCAGAGAGCAGTCCTCCAGAACGACCATTTGGATTCATAACTACACATTCCCAAGAAGGACAACATTCAAGGAAGAAATCAATTGCCTTATCACTAACTGTCATAGTTTCTTGAAGGAAGATAATATTAGGTTGAACATAAGTGATATGATCTTTGAGGGGTTAAATTTTGTTAGGGCCCCCAATCCCCCGTAAATTGAGAGAAAAAATAATCATGGGACAACCCCAGAAGAGGGCTTCATTTCTCTAAGGGACCTATGGGGAGAGGAAGGAAAATGATGGGAGAATTCACCAAATAGTTGAGGGATAAGAGGTGCCAGACCTCCATCTATGGCCCCTTTCCCAATTTTGACAACTCTTTTTCCTGGTAAGCACGGTAACAACTGATTCACCCCCCCTCTCAGTTGTCCAACAGTGATACCTTTTGCAACCTGGATACCCTTGAATTTCCCACTTGTACAAGCCTATTTTCAGAATTCTACTTAGACTTTCCACCACCAACAAGAATAGTAAAGGTGAGAGGAGGCAACCCTGTCGTAGTCCTCTATGACTTTTGAAGAAATATGTTGGAGTTACATTGACTAATACTGCATAGTTATCACTAGAAAAAGATCCCATTATCCATTGTGTTACCTCCCATTTCAAGCCAATTTGAATCATCATCATCTGAAGGTAGTGCCAACTAACCTTATCATAAGCTTTCCTAAGATCCAAATTTATAATGAGAGATTTCGTTTTCCTAGTTTTGACTATGTGCATACACTCCTGAGCTAGCCCAACAACATAAAAAATCAGCATGCCTTATAACAACCCAAATTTCTCCGATGAGATACCAAAAGCCAACTTCCCTTTTAACCTATTGGCAATAATTTTCGAAATGACTTTATACACAAAATTACAAAGTGCAATGGGTTTGAAGTCATTAAAAGAGGCAGGCTTCAAATCTTTTGGGATAAGGGCCACAAAGTTGGCATTCAATGATCCAATGACTTTTCCAGATATTCTATATTCTTCAATAGCCCCCAAGACCGAGACTTTTTTCCTTTGGCATTCTTGAAATAGTTTCCTCTACTTCCTATAGAGTAACTTGTTTCCCCACTTCATCACTTTCTTCATCTGTGAAAATACGAGGCACATCCTTTATAACTCTGAATTGAGTAAGTGTATCCTCCTTATCTGCTTCTTTGTACATAGTCCTGAAAAACTTAAAAGAAACAAACATAAGATCAACCTGTGAAGTCAAATTGTGGCCTTCCAAATCAGTTAATTCCCAAATAGTATCAGTGAACCTTCTATGTTCAACAATTTTTTGAAAATACTTAGTGTTCTTATCCCCACTTTGGAGCCAAATGGCTCGACTTCTAAGACACCATGTTTCTTCATCCAACATTAAAATCTCCACTTTCCTCTTCTCTAAGGAACTAATAAGTTCTTTATCTGTTATAGAGAATATTTGAGAAGGGAAATTTATAAGGATCTCTCCCAATTTCATTTCAATCTGCCAAAGTTCAAATTTTATATTCTTCTTTTTCTCAGTCAACCACTTTATCAATTCTTCTTTGAGTTTTTTAAGCTTCTCCACTATTAACCTCATCACCCAAGTGTTCTCCCACTGAGCCATAAAACTCCAGGTGGATCGGATTAAAGTGATCAAATCTAGTTCAGTCAACCAGGCCCTATTAAATTTGAAGGGCGAGAAGGTCTGATCAAAGGAATCATTAATTTGAAGACAAATACGATTATTATATGAGAGTGTTGAGTCTAAATTCCATGATTTTCATCTTCCCAAGCTCCCTAACAACCCTTCATTTATGAGGAAACAATCCAGTCGTTTTGAAATACCTGCAGTACCCAACCTACCATTCCACCAAGTAGGAATATTAGGGCAGGGAGGGACATCGACCAAACTAACATATGTGAACATGTTTGAAAAATAAGTAGATAGAGGATCCAACCTATCATGATCACCCCATACATCCCTTGAAGTCATTATAAGGTTCAATTCGCCACCAATGATTAATCCCCCTTCCATAAGAAAGCCATAGTCCAGCAAGGGCTACCAGAAGTTCACTCTATTCTTATACGGGCCATATAAATTTAGTAGTATGACCTTCTTAGTGACATCTTTCAGTCAGCCCTCAAGAGGGATACCTGCATTGGGGGAAAAATCACACAGGTCATCGCTCCCAGGGTTCCATCCAGAGAGCAGTCCCCCAGAACGACCATTTAGATCCATAGCTACACATTCCCATGAAGGACAACATTTAAGGAAGAAATCAATTTCCTTACCACTAACTACCATGGTTTCTTGAAGGAAGATAATATCAGGTTGAATAGAAGTGATATGATGTTTGAGGGATAAAATTTTGTTAGGGCCCCCAATCTCCCGTAAATTGAGAGAAAAAATAATCATGGAACAACCCCATAAGAGGGTTTCATTTCTCTAAGGGACCTATGGGAAGAGGAATGAAAATGATGGGAGATTTCACCAGATAGTGGAAGGATAAAAGGTGCTAGACCTCCATCTATGGCCCCTTTCCCAATTTTGACAACTCTTTTTCCTGGCCTTTTCCGCATTGTGACATTAGATATGTCAACAAGGCCAGGAGGAGATTGTAACTTGTTAGATGCCATTAAAGGGGTGATTGAGAGGACCTCTTTATAAGTGGGGACATGTCCAATGGATCATGTTAAAACCTCCATCATCTCAAGGGAGTAGTGATTATTCTTATGTAATGGGTCAACTTCAGACAACAGTGGATGGGTGGATTCTTCCCCGAGGCTAACAATATCGAGCCCCTTATCCATCACCAAACGAATTGAGGGGGAGGGAAGTGTGTTCTCAATAGTGGAGCCAGGAACTTCAAGCCCTTTTAAACACAGTCTCTTCCTCGTGGGATCCTTCTTGAATTTATTTATTACTAAGTCCTCAAAACCCCCAAAAATATCTACAAGTCAATCTTCATGTGAAATGAGGGATCTCCTATCATCTATAGATAGAGTGTTAAAAAAGGAAGGATAAAATGTAGACATCTTACATAGAAATGAGATAGAGTGTTAAAAAAGGAAGGATAAAATGTAGACATCTTACCTAGAAATGAGTCTCGTGAGAAAGTAACAACATCAGGACCAGAGATGGAATGATGGCTCAAAACCCTAGGTGAGTCCACGCAGGTTGAAACATCCAGAGGCTTCTTCTCAGTGGGGTAGTTATCTTCCAGGTGACCTATCTGTCAGTAAGAGTGACAACAAAAGGGTTGTCACCAGTAATCCAGAGATTGTAGAAAGGAGGAGTCTCCCAAAGATATTTCGATCTCGTCAGGAAAAACCAGCTCCAGATCCATTATACCAGTACCCAGGCCATCCTCTTATTATTCCACCTTAAATATTGCTCGTCAAAATACACAAATATTCCAACCGAATTTGCAATGTCTATGATGATGGCATGAAACCCTAGGAGAGACTCCACACAGGTCGAAACATCCATAAGCTTCTTCTCAGTGGGGCAATTATCTTTCAGGTGACTTGTTTACCAGCAAGAGTGACAATGAAAGGGTTCTCGCCAGTATTCCATAGACTATATAAAGGAGGAGTCTCCTAAAGATATTTCGATCTCATCAGGAAAACCCAGATCTAGATCCATTTCTACCCGTACCCATGCCAACCTCTTATTATTCCACCTTAAAGACTGCTCGTCAAAATACACAAATATTCCAACCAAATTTGTAATGTCTATGAAAATACTCGCTGACCAGAGTTTTAACGATAAATCAGGAAGGAAAATCCATAAGAATCTACTCGAGAAGGTGTCCATGAGAGGGTTGAAGCCTAGATCCATAAGAATCTACTCGAGAAGGTGTCCATGAGAGGGTTGAAGCCTAGTTGCCAATGTTTGAGCACGAGGACACCTCAGATCAAGATCCATGGACGATCCAATTTTTTTGCAGGTCTTCTTCTGCTAGGAAATGGAAGAAGGGCCGATGATTTGAAAGTAGACTATACCTCAGAAAATAACCCACTAAGGGTTTCCAATATTCTTGAATCCAATGGGAAATATGGGCCTTCCGCATCTTGATATAGTATAAATTTCCTACCAGTGCCTTAGAGGATAGACTGGTAACTTTGTCCAATGCTAGATCCTTCCCCAAACATAGGCTAGGTTTCTCCTAGCAGACCTTCCAACATTTGCCTTGTCAATTTTTATTTGCAGAGATGCCTATGGACCTATTCCTCCCAACACCTCCACCTATGAAAGAAGAATACCTAGACCTCCCATGACCATTAAACCCAAAAACCCTACCATTCAACACTCGGGTATGAGACAAAATCTCTCAGTTAGCCTCAGGCAGTGAACTTTGTGCCAGGTTCCCAAACCTTCCTGTGTCATTGACGTGAACTTCATTACTACTATCACCACAAGTCCTGACAATCCCATCATGTTTTTTCTCCTGGGCAGGCACAAGCTCAGGCCTATTGTCCACATGTGCCTCCCCTAAACTAGATCTTTGGCACTTGTAAAGGAGTCTATAAGTCTCGTCAGAAAGGAATATGCCCTTGTGTGCCCACAGTTCATCCTTGTCAGCCCATCCCAGATCCAGTAGTGGAGACATGTCATCGTGAGGAAATGGAACCAATCACCACCTAAGCAATCCCCACGTGGGACAAACAAGCTATATCTGCAGAAGGTTAGCACCATCAACCCTTACTATGATAAACCCTAGAACTGTCTTCATCTCCCCAAACCCTCAAGGCTCAAAATATCTCCACATGTAACTTAAACATGTTAGGAATAGATTAAACTAGGTTATAATTACAATTTTATTGATAGATATTATATCCAAACAATGTATTAGAATATTATTCAATAGTAAAATGTGGAAAGGAAAAAGATGTAAAGTTTTTGGAGATTAAACTATGTGTAAGTTTTGTGAAATAAAAATGTAAAAATAATATAAAATAATACTAAAATAAAGTTAAATAGGAAAATATTCATTGTAAAATAATAATAAATTAAAAATATAAATGGTGAATTATTAATAAAACAATTAAAAAATAAAAATAATAAGGATAAATTAAAATATTGTTATTTGATATGTTTTCTCAATTTTATTAGGTATCTTATTTTATTAATATAATTAATTAAGAGATTCCAAACTTTTATTATTATTATTTAAGATATGTTTTTCATACAATTTATTAAATTAATTAATTAAGAGATTCCAATCTTTTTTATTTATTTAAGATATGTTTTTTATACAATTTTAAAATATTATTGTTTATTATTTAAAATATGATTTGATTAAGTAATAAAAAATAATTTAGTTGAAATTAAAAAAAAAAAGATAATTTAAAAGTGAAATATGAGTAATCTAGGTGAAATTTTTTATCCTAAATAAATTAAATATGAGTTAAGTAGTTCAAATGTATAACTCAAACATGCATGTTAAGATTACGTTAAACTAAGTTATAAATACAATTTTATTGATATATATTATATAATAAACTTTAATGATGTATTAAAATATTATTTAATTATAAAATGTTGAAAGGAAATTAAAATGATGATGTTAAATATTTGGAAATTGAACTATTGTAATTTTTGTGAAATAAAAAGTGAAAATGATAGAAAGTAATGTTAAGATAAAGTTAAATATGAAACAAGTTATTGTGAAATAAAAAGTGAAAATAATAAGTTAAATATGAGTTAAATAGTCCAAATGTATAACTCAAACATGCATGTTAAGAGTAGGTTAAACTAAGTTATAAATACAATTTTATTGATATATATTATATCATAAACTTTAATGATGTATTAGAATATTATTCAATTATAAAATGTTGAAAGGAAATTAAAATGATGATGTTAAGTTTTTGAAGATTGAACTATTGTAATTTTTGTGAAATAAAAAGTGAAAATAATAGAAAATAATGGTATGAAATATGAATAAATGACTTGAAATTTTTATTAAAGATGAGTTAAGTAGTTCAATTGTGTAATTCAAACTCAAACATGTTAAGAGTAGGTTAAACTAGATTATAAATACAATTTTATTGATAGATATTATCATAAACTTAAAAATATTAGAATATTATTTAATCCTAAAAATGTGAAAAGGAAATTAATATCAAGATGTTAAGTCTTTGAAGAATGAACTATGTGTAAGTTTTGTGGAAAAAAATGTGAAAATAATAGAAAAAAAATATTAAAATAAGATTAAATAGAAAATGAGTTATTGTGAAATAATAATAAATTAAAAATATAAGTTGTGAATTATTAATAAAACAATCACAAAAATTAAGATAATTTAAAATACTTTTTTAAAATATAGCTTGATTAAATAATTGAAAATAACTTGGTTGATTTATTTTTTATTTTTTAAATAAGACAATTTAAAGGTGAAATATGAGTAAACTAGTGAAATTTTTATTCTAAACAAGTTAAAAATAACTTAAGTAGTCCAAGTAGTCCAAATGTGTAACTCAAACATGTTAATATGTGTAACTCAAACATGTTAAGAGTAAGTTAAACTAGGTTATAAATACAATTTTATTTATAGATATTATATCATAAACTGGAACCATGTATTAAAATATTATTCAATGGTAAAATGTGGAAAATAAATTTATATCAGCATGTTGTAAGTTTTGTAAAATAAAAATGTTAAATTAATAGAAAATAATGTTAAAATAAAATTAAATACTAAAATAATGTTAAAATAATAATAAATTAAAAATATAAGTTGTGAATTATTAATAAAATAATCACTACAATAAAGATAAATTATTATTATTATTATTTTAATTAAAAATAAGATAAGTTAAAGGTGAAATATGAATATTTAACTAATTGAAAATTTTATCTTAAACAAGTTGTTTAGAAATGAGTTAAGTAGTCTAAATAGTTCAAATGTGTAACTCAAACATATTAAACTCAAACATGTTAAGAGTAAATTAAACTATGTTATAAATACAATTTTATTGATAGATATTATATCATAAACTAGAAAGATGTATTAGAATATTATTCAATAGTAAAATGTGGAAAGGAAATTAATATTACTATGTTAAGTCTTTGGAGATTGAACTATATGTAAGTTTTGAGAAATAAAAATGTAAAAATGATAGAAAATAATGTTAAAATAAAGTAAAATAAGAAACTAGTCATTGTGATATAATAATAAATTCAAAATATAAGTTGTGAATTATTAATAAAAAAATAAGAATAAATTAAAATATTATTATTATAGTCAAAGACCTATACTTATTGAAAACTTCTAGATTAATAAGTAAGTAAGCATAAAACACTCCATAATGAAGTTCATGAGGCATCCTATTTATGGGGAGACCATCTATAATGAAGTTCATGGGGTTTGCATATCTCTAACAAAGAACTTATGGTTTGGCACTGGAATTACAAACTTATCTCCTCTTTAAATAACTTTGCCAACAAGTAGTGAGCCAAGACCAATTTGCAAAACAACTTGTCTTAACAATAAATGTAGTGAGCAGTTCCCATCAGATGAGAGAGTCTTTTCAAGGTAGTCTTTCTGAATATTTTTTAACATTGTTCCTATATTTTTGTGAAATTTGATATGATAAACAAATTAATATAAAAATCCATGTTTCAGAATATCACTACTCCTATAATTTTTGGAATTTGATAGGATAAACAAATTGATATAAAAACTCACATATTAGAATATTAGTACTATATTTTTGTGAAATTTTATATGATAAACAAATTCATACAAAAGTCCATATATTAAAACAACAATTACTTAATATAAACTTTATATAAAAAATTCATATTTACTAAAAATTTCATCAAAAATTAAAAAGTCTAACAAGAAGAAAAAAATTTACTTTATAACATAAGTTTATTTAAATAGTAAATATTCTTATTTAAATAGTAAACATTAGAAGACAGCTTAAACTTATTTTTTAGTCACGAATCTATACAAAACCAATATAACAAACTACATCATAAAAATATGAAAATGAAAAAATACCTCTTAAAAATGGAGTAAAACATTGCACTTCTTTTAAACCCTACTATCTAATTTTTCACTCATTTAAGAGCAAGCTTTTGCTTCACTTTTCATAACTGATCCTAAAAAAATTGGCAAAATAAATCAATCATTCTAAACATTAAAAAATTCAACTATACAAAAAAAATTCAACTATACATAATAACAACTAACACTAATTATATTATATTATTATTTTTCTAGTACAACCAATACCTGGACAAAACACCCATGCTCAAATAGATTTATCCATCTTTCCGATATATTTGTAGCATACTCCGTAACAAACATTATCTGCCTGTTGACAAGCTTCTATTTCAAATTTTATGTTGGTTTTGCATGCCTGTAATTCGTTCGGAGACTAGACCAGTTCTATATTGACGATATCTTAGTATGCAATTATACACAAGGCCCCACGCTCATATTCTCTTTCCCAACCAGTGTTCAAAATTTTGAAAATGCAACTGATAGTACCACGACATTGATAAGTCCAGCTATTAATCCAAGTGAAGTCTGATAAAAAAAAATTGTCTCTATATTTTCTTCTATCAAAAAGAAATGATTCTCACATACCCACAAGGCATTTGATAACTGATAATAATGGACTATATTCAAACCCAATCAACTCCAATTTGCCATAACAATGCTCTTTACAATATCTTGCTTCAAATAAAAATATCGTTTCACAACATTGACTAATTTGTAGTCAACAACAATAGAAAGGTTATTATTTTCTTTTACAGTAAAGTTTGTTGGTTCAATGACCTCAATTCTTCCTCACTTGTATACATAACGATGCTTTTTACAACATCTTGCTTCAAATAAAATATCATTCCACAACATTGACTAATTAATAGTCAACAATAGAAGGCTTATTGTCTTCATTCACAGTAAAGTTTGTAAAGTTTGTTGGTTCAATGACCTCAGTTCTTTCCCACTT
>CBVK0101732076.1:0-10230 GCA_900067695.1 Picea abies | reverse complement strand
CTCAAGCCACAGGTTAATCGCGTAGCCAACAGGTCTCGCACAAATTAACAAACAAAAAAAAATATTTTAAATCTAAAAAACAATACATATAATATGCGGCGTCGTATGTTTTCCTTGCCAAGATTGACGTCGTTCACGTCCCTTAGATCGGTTCGAAGACCATGGATCCCATTTTAGGAATCCATATCTGTAATAGCTACCTCAGCTCGCCCTGCTACTATTACTCCTTCAATGTGGCCTGCGTCCCGCCACCTTTACTTAAACACACGTGTTCTTTGACCTGGAAATTTCGCCTCCTTCATCGTGCTCCTCTTACTTTTCCATTGAAAGTCCATTAGCAAAACCACTCACAAAAATTTGTCAGAATCAGGGGAAGTGATAGGATTCTTAAACCAATCGATTGACCATGAGGGATAAAATATTTCAATTCAATAGCATACTAGTCATAGGGACTAGGTTGTTTCGGTAAAAGGTAGGAACGATGATGCATATCATCCCAAGGGTAATCTCGAGAAGTAAGGGACTTTAAAATGTCTTCTTTAGAATGAAAGATGGGGGAGGTGAGAACCTACACTACTATATGAGGTGGTGGAAAATGGGATGGTGAAATGAGAGGTGTGGTTCACATATGCAACATCTATTGTGGTAGACATAAGACTAGTGGATGAAGGCTCCATTAATGTTGAGACCGAAGGGACATGAGGCATAATAGGGGTGCTTTGATGTACATCGGTGGAAAATGGAATATTTTCTAACATTTTCAATCCCATGGAAGTTGAAGTTGAACTGTAAAGTATTTGCATGGTATTCTCATCAGTTTGAATAGTAGGAGGGACAATTTCTACAATTGGTTTACTATTGAATTGAAAAAACTTTTCTAGTATAAGGGTGAGGTCCTCTACTAAAGGGGTTTGTTTCTCTTCAAAAGAATCCAAAAGATGAACAATGGCAAGGAAATCACTAAATTGGGGTAGTTTAGGACAATGATGAGAATAATGAACACATACCTTATCGTACAAAGCACATGGGTGGTTCATATGAAATGACTTAATATGTTTGGATGATGACTCGGGAAGAGTAAAATTTACCACGTGGGTGGATGGGTTGGGTTCTAAATCATCCACATTAATAAGTCCTTTTAATTCTGGGAGCATAGGGAAATTATTGGTGGCATGGTCGGTGTGGTCACATAAAGGACATGGGGGTATGGATTTAGGTGTAGTAGTATAGGTGGTCATAGCCTATTCATAATTATAGGTGACCCCTTCCTTATTGGATTTTCCCCTTTATCTAATACTTTCCCAACTTCGGAAATGGTTAACTTGGCCTATATGGATCCTGTAGAAGGCATAAGGATAGTTTCTAATAGTTGAAAATGTGTTAAGATCAAACTAGGAGTTGGTTCAAAGAGTGGAGGAGGGGTAGGAGGATCCAAGTACTAAACAAGGATCCCCAAGGTAAGTTTAGGTAAACCCAATGTAGCCATCATATGTGTGCTAACTATTCCTAGAGGGGGAAATAAGAAGATCACCTAGGAAAAAGGGGTCCTAAGAGGGGGAGGCCCTTTATATGATGGAGTTGAACATAAGGGTGTTGTGGGTGTAGAAAAATGTTGTGAATATTAGGCCATAGATGAAATGGTTGTGGAGGCACCCGATTGTTGGGATATTGATACTATGTGCATACATTGGATGGACTAGGTTGGGTAAATGTAGGTGGAATACCATAATATGCACCAAAAAATGAAAATTCTTTATAAACTCTAGGGCTAATGCTAGAAAAAGAGGTAATGGTTTGGTTTCCATCCAATAAAATGAGCACATTATCATGATTGAGGTGAGACTTAGGATCATGGTAGTTAAGTTTATCTATAGTGATAATCTTCCCATTATGGGGGGAGCTCATCGTGTGGAAAAATGAAGAGAAAACTATTGTCATTGTGTACATGAAACTACAACCTAAGAGAGTGTTATAGTCTAAGAGGGAATATATAACCTCAACATCTAGAACCACCTACTTCCCTACCAACTCAATGGGAAAGTTTCGATACAACACTTATAGCTTAAAGGGCCAACCCTCATATGTACAGAGGGTGATCGTGGGTAGAATGAGATCAGGTGAACCCAACATCTTCCATACCTTGGAAAACATTACACATGTAGATTTTCATTCATAAATGATATATCGATGAATAATGATGTTCCTAATTCTCACTGGAACTTGAACGACGATAAAAGTGGGTAAACAAGGATCAATGACATCTGAAGTGGATAGTAAAACCTTTCGTTGTGAAGGACGCATTTGGAGGATTTCCAAGGATAACATAGTTGTAGGGGACTGAGCTAAATCATCTACTATGCTATAGTTATGGGCTAGTCACGCATGAGGATTAGGGGCATTATGTCGTAATGGAATCTTTGGCATCTTGGGGGGAGGCTTGACATTCGGTCATGGAATATGCAAAGGTCCATTACTATATGGAGAGGATTATTAGAATCAGTAAGTTGTGCTTCAATGGGCATACCACACTAATAGGATCAGGAAGTTAGGTTGATATCAATATAATCCAAATATGAAATTTGGTAAGTCCCATTTCTAAGAGGTTTAGATGTGGGAGGTGGTCTAGAAGGATTGGTTTCTGGGGTGTAAATAAGTCCTTGAGTCAGAAAAAGGCTCTCTCAAAACAACTAGTTACGATGAGGAAGGTTGGGTGGGTTGACTATTAGACTATTTAGCCATATCCTGAGCTTGTTCAGTCACTTCCCTCAAATGAAGAAACTCAAGTAACAACAAAAAATGATGGATGTAATCATGTCTCTAAACACCACAAATAAAACAAGGTTTACTAGTGTGAAGGTTAGGATTCTTCCTTATTTAGGTTTGGGATCATTACCTTGTCCTTGGTTCATAGTATTTTGGTTACCCCCAACATTGGTATTGGGTTGTTAGCTTTGATTCCTCTGGTTCCCTTGGTTTTGGTCATTATGTTTTTATTTCCCCTTGTTCTTTTTTTTATTATTCAGATTGGGGGGGTTGGGTATGATATGTTATGCATACACTTGTCCTTGAGGAAGAGGTGTAGGATGGCCAATAGGGGCTTGGGGTACCATCAATAGAGGAATTGAGGCCACTAGAGGAGGGCCAAGAAAAATGATAATAGGGATTTTTCCCCACCACAAGAGGAACTAGTACAAGCAAGTTCATGCACATGTTGATGTGCATGGGGAGCAAAATATGAAGTGTTATTTCCTACTTTATATGAGTATTGAGATGAATCATAAAGGGGGTTAGGGTAATTGCAAGGTATTGAAGGACACCCAATAGAGACTTGAGGGTAAGAAGTGTTAGCCCCACCAAAAGGGTTACCATATCAACTAGGTCTACAGGTATTAGGATGTGGATGGTTATGTGAAACAAACCCAATAATAACATCAACCACATAATGTGGTTAGAGGGAACTTCTCTAGGTTTACATGTAAATTTAGGGATGTGTTGATGTGGGAAAGTGTCCCATGTCAATGTGAGGGAGAATTGCCCGATGACAAGTCCCAATTAAACCTTCTCTCATTTGTTATGGCAATCTCTACCAGTATGTGGGCTCGGTTGCTGCTAACTAAATAGATTTCTCTCCGAAGAGAGACTTTCTCATTTAAACTATTCTAAATCCTAAATGCATCATAATCTAATATGAAAATGAAATCTTATCGTAATAGTGATAGAAATGATGATTACATGCATAAGGTTTAAATATTAAAAGCTAGAAGTAGTTAATAACTCTCAACATCAACTTTACTAGCATATTCAACTGTATATAGATGACATTGAATATTTCCCCGCAACCACATTCATAAACAATTCACAATATTTTCTATAGAAGCAATTGATAAAAATGACAAATTGCAAAAATATGCAAAAAAAAATTAGATGACAATAATGCATAATTGTATAAATTGATCATGAATTGGTTCTTCCTTATATTCATTCTTTAGAAATAGTTCTTTAGATTGAAATACAAGTAAAATCCCCAAACAACCTTCAATATTTCACAAATCTTGATAAAAATATATAGGAATCCAATTCCATATTTTGGGACCCTTCTATATTCCTAATACAAGAGTCTCCTTTTATAACAAATCAAGGTGACTCTTCATCTCTTCTTATTTTTGTGTAGTTACAATTATTCCTCTTTCCTCAAGATTTGATACACATTTCCAAATATAAATAACAAATTTATATTTGTTACATACACGTCTCTATAAAATTGAATATCTCAAATGATTCTGTGTCAATGCTTCACTATTCCAATCACATGATATTTCATGTCGACACATGTATAAAATTATACAAAATTAATAATTAATAATATCATAGAAATGAAAAAAATATATGAAATAAATTTTTGAATGAAGAAAACCAAACAAATTTACGAAATCAATCATTCATAATGCCTCATAAACTCTGTAATGCAAACTTTGTGAAATTTTGCAATTATATTTTTGGTTTCTTTCCTGGGAAATTGTGTGGCCTCTTTATGATGCAAATTCATGGTTGTTATTTGCTTCACTTTGGTACATCATTCTATATCATTTTGGTAGCCCCATTTTCTCAACAAATCAATGGCTTATTACATTGCTAATTCACAGTTCTTTCAATTGTGATTTGGGGCCATTTCTCTCAGCAAAAAGGTGGACATATCCTCTCAAAATTTTCAGGCATTTCTTCTATCAATCTGGAAAAAATAAGTCTTTGAAAATATTCTTCACACTTATATCTTTCCAACGAGCCATTTCTTTCTCAATTTGGCCACCTGAAACTCAAGATATGGTTCATGGAAGCTAGCACTCATTAGTCATTGATATCCCATTTAAGTAATTTTCGATTGATGATCTACAAGATTAATGTTACATCCCTCATTCTTTGCAATGGGTTTACAAGTCATTCCTCGATGTTCGATCTTGGATATTGAAAAGTCAATGATAGAATGAAAATAAAAATAAAATATAAATTTGGTTGGGATTTGAGATTTGGGAAAAATACATGATACATAAAACTAATTCCCCAATGTCCAATGCCAAATAAATCTGATGTCATCCGGGAAAAATACATGCTATGTAAAAGTAATTCCCCTTCAAGATTCATAAAAAATGCATGATATGTAAAATTAATTCTCCGATATCCGATATCCAATGTCCCTGATAAAAATCTCTTTGATGCAAATCCAAAATAAAAATAAAAACCAAATATGAAATAAAATAAATGATTAAAATATAAAATAACAAATAACAAATAAATAAAGAAGAAAAACAGGAATCCGGGAAAAAAAATGAAATAAAAATAAAAACCAAAAAAATGAGAACAAATAGAATATAATATAGGACCAGGGTTTAGAAAAAAAATGCATGATATGTAAAAGCCTGGATGTCTTGATTCTAGATAGATCGGGATAAATGAGGTTGATTAAAGAAAATTCATATCTAGATGAAGGTTCTCACTATAGGTCAAGGTTCCAACTAATCAAGGTTTGGACTGTGGGTCGAGATTCAACGTTCCATATCTTGAAATACATAAATTTTGAAAAAAAACTTGGATGACGAAAACTCTACATGTCCATATTTTGAATGTTGGAGTCAATGATGGAAAAAATCTAGACGAGTCTAGGTCTGAATATAGGAAGATAAAATAAGGTTAACAAAGACACTGGATGCTCGGATCCGAAAAAGAAAAACATAAACCAATAAAAGGATGGGAAAATTAATTACCAAGATGAATACAATTAAGGGTTTCACATAGGCATGCATTTTTAAGTTAAAGCAGGAAAATAAAGAAATTGGGTTTTCCAAAGGAAAAACTTGATTTTTCCATGGTTTGGAAAGGATTTCCAAGGATTCTACAATGTGCACAAAACTTGATGTTTCTCTTCTTCCACCTAGGTCTTGGCATACCTTTCTCTTGAAAACATTATTCAAAACAATTAAACCCAACCTTAGCATTAACTCCAGATATTAAAAGTGAACTATAAACAAAAAATTTCCAAGAGTGGAGTTACTGAAATAGATGCATAGGCACAAAAACTTTAAAACAAGTATGTAGATCCTATCCAAAACAACCATTTGTTCCTTAATGATATGTTGATACTGCAAATTGAGGCATGAGATATGGAAATAATTCAGTTAACATACATTTAAATGTAAATCATTTCGATTTAGGATTGATATTAACATTTAAAAGTAATGAAAAAAACTAAATCCAAATCTTTGAAATGAGCAAAAACTTGTTGCACTATAATATACTTTAGAATGCATTTCCCCAAGATCTTAAATAATGTTATGAACATAGGGTAACAAGGCTTCAACACAATTCACAACTTGTGTTTCTGAGTCTATGGGTTCACATTCTAGTGCTCTGATTATTCACAAGTCTGCATTATCATTATTAAATGTTAGGAGCATTAAGTAGAAGGAAAGTAAAGGAAAAGATGGAGAGAAGAAACCACCATGCTTAGTCACGCCTATCATGCACAAGCATAACTGTGAATAACATGAATGCATTGAGCAAGCAAGAATATGCATTGTGAATATATGCTCTTTTATGAAGGTCAACTATCATTTCTCAATGATGCAGTGAGATGACAGTTCAAGCCAATGCATAAGAAATCATCAATCCCTCAAAAACAAATTCCCTTCAAGGAAAAAGATAGAGAATTAAAATTTTCAATCAAATAGGGTCAGCAATATAGTGAAATCTATTAAAACCAATTAATGAAAAAACATTTAACCAATTAAGAAGACAATTTGCAAAATTTCCTACAAAATGATAAATGAATAGAAGGATGGAATCGAAATGAAAGCATAAGCATGTACAAGAAGATGATTAAATTGTAGTGGTAAATTCAAATAAGATCAATCTTTAAATTTTCTACACCATCTTCTCATGGAATCAATAAGAATTAAAAGAAAAAAACCAAAAATAATGACAAAATGATCAAACCTTAAATTTAAAGGGCCTATTAGTATCATAAATAATCCTAAAAGCCTCAATGGAATGCTACCAAAATTTGCTAGACAAGGAGAAATGATGCAATATAAAGGTTATACTATGCTACTTAGACTTGACCTTAGGATGCCTTAATATCATGATCACACTATAATATCAACCTTCAATTTCCTTTCCTCAACCATACCATGTATTGATATCTTCTTGTTTTCACTCAATTGTGACAAATCTTTGATCTACTTTGAAAAAACTTGTGCCTTCATGAATTCAATAACACCATTTCAAACCAAGGTATAAGATAAAGCATTAAGGGATCATAGAGAAATATAAGTTAAATATCAATAAAACATTAACTCAAAAGAGTCAATAAATATGATCAATGGGTAAAAGAGTTGCAAAGGACTATTTACAAGGAGCATGTCAAAGGATAGAAGGAGCATTGAAGAACATTAAAAATGTACAGCAAAAAAGAGATCTTGAGTAACGAAAAACTCCTTAAAATAAACAATCAATAAAAACCCAAACCCACTAACCCCCTGGGTAGTCAAAGAATATACAATGGTTTCACAGTAGTAGTAGGTTAGGCATTAAAACTAAAAAAATTGGTAGGGCGGGCCTTTCCTTCTATTTATTTAATAAAAATAAAAGGGGAGATGTTGTGGCCACAATAGGATGTCTGAAGGAACTCAAATGGCATCATGGGACAATTGGAATCATGTCGGATATGATCGTTAATCAACTTGCTTAAATCGGGGAGATTCAAACCTACCATGTAAGATAGAAAGGGTTGGTTGGTATTAGCTCTTGTATTAGTTCCTACCATGGTGGAACTTGAGTTGGATTAATTTGAACTAGTTGAAGAAGAACTAGTTCCAGAAGCATTGGAACCAGTATTCCTCGAGGGGGATGAGGATTCAAAAGAAGAAGAGCTTCCCAAATATGAAGAGGAAAAACTTGAAGGTGGGATCAGTGAAGGAACCTAAACTTGTCGAGTAGGGGATATATTATGTCCAATAATAGACAAAGGTTGAAGTCCTCTTAGCCTATGGGATAGTCTCCACGAGGGAGCTATGATGACTAGTTGCAAATATCACCCCTAAGATGCACAAAGTAAAACAAAGGCTAAACTAGTAAAGCAATTAAATAATAAAATTGATCAAACAATCAATCACTACATGTTTAGGTGGTGTAAAAAGTGGTTAGAAGTGTGTTTGAATCAAAATAAAGATAGCCTAATCTAATCTTCATCCTATAAAAATAAAAGAATCTAGCATATGATATGGACTAAATGAACTCAAATAAATCCTAGACTATGATTAAGGGCCTTCCAATCAACCAACAATGAGTATAATGAAGTCCCCGCTTGGATGAGTGGAGTTATGAAAGAGACAGTTATAACTAGGAGACATTGGGTGATGAAATCCCAATGGCTTGTAGAAATTTGTCTGAGGTGCCCCCCCTCCTATGAGAGTCACGTGGGTAAGGATGCTTAGTACAAACGCCACTATGCTACCTCTTCACATACATGTGTAACAATTTACGTTTCGTTCAAGATGAAATCAAACGGTTGGGGGATATTTAGTAGTGAAAGAGAAAGGAGTCTCAGTCACACTTTTAGTCCCAACCTTGGCATTATCCACTCCAAAGAGAGCACCTATTACCAAATTGGTTTTGACCATGTTCAGTAGAAAGGAGTTTTAAGTAGCCTAAATGTTAACCGCTATCAAGTATTATTTGGATGTCTATCCCCACAATCCTAACCTAACTAAAATATTTTTTTGGCCAAATTGGCTTAGGTGTATTATATTAAGTGGTTAATTTTAGGGTAATCTTGGTGGCATGAACCAAGCATATACTTTAAGTGTGAAGTATGTGCACATGAGTTGTGTATTACTTCAAATAAAATTTCTTTCAAAAATAAAGTAGAAAGTAAATAAATGAAATCTAAACTAATGAGAAAGTAACCAACTAGAATAAGTACTTAACTAAATGAAATATTTCCCTATCTAAATCAGATTTCAAAACAGAAATAAACTTCCTAAATTTATATTTCATAAAAAAAAACAATATACTTTAAACTAGGGATTTACAAGCATGGAATTTCAAAGAAGAAAGCTACTAAAAGTAAGCAAAATACTAAGGGTCTAAAGGGAATCTTTTCTTTCACTAAGAGGAATTTCTAATCTGAAATATATAGCTAGAGAAAACAACAAAGAAATGAGATCTAAAGGCTGCAAAAGGAAGAAAAAAACAAGTTGAAAATATAGACAAAGGTTTTTCGCACAAACCCCAAACTACGACAAATACTAAGGAAAATAAGTATGATTTTGTTTATCCAAAAATAATGCAAGAAAATATGTCTATGGGCTAACCAACAAGGTATGATTCTATCATATATCCTACTATAACATAAATCTGAAAAAGAAATATGAAAGAAGTAAAAAACAAAAGGTACTAGATACCCTAAGGTGGTTTCTTTCTCAACCTATGATAATATTAAGAAAACAATTCATCTATAGCACGAACATTCAAAAAGGTTAAAATAGACTCTAAAAAACACTTAGGAAGCCAAAATAAAAGTCAAAAAATTGAAATTTTTTATTTTTGAACTATGTGCAAAATTGACCTTGTTTTCCACACTAGCAGTGCAAGAATCCACCCCAAAATGTGTGCTAGCTCTAGAGGCACTCCTGAAGGTTTCAAATTGTTTTCTAGGGTAGATATGAAGGTTTTTAACCCAATTTTCCCTGCAAACATAGCACATAAAGAAACAAAAAGAAAAAAATGTCCAAAAACTCAATGTTAGAGGGGGTAGGGGTATTGAACACACAACCACAACTAGCGAATAGAAATAGGTTCTTTTCATAGTGGAGTCACCAATCTCTTTGTGGAAATCTGTAGCAAGGGTGTGAAAATTTATAGATCTAGAAGTTTCAATATAGATATAGAAAATTATGGAAATGAGAACTAAAAACCTTAGCTTTACTCAAATCTCTTACCTTCAAGATTGCATCATTCATGAAAATAAATTTAAAAAAAATAACAAAAAGAAACAATTCATGAATGGAAAACTCTATAAATGTGTTGAACCTGCACAGAATAGATCTATATAAACAATAATACACACATTTGCAGGGAGAATTGGAGAAAGAAGAAGAAGGAGAGAAAGAATGGAAAAAGTATCATTAACCGTTATGAATAATAAATAATTTACACATGATATACTCTGTATAACTC